>QFEY01005866.1:0-14621 GCA_003316435.1 Russula virescens | reverse complement strand
TTGTACGGTTTCTCGTCGAGCTTTGCGCTGATACCACACCCCAGGCTTTACCGCAGACCCAGCAGCCCGCAACGACATAGTTCCGCTTATACCTTGCAGGCTGCTGCATTACGTACTTATATTTAAATTGAAGATGGGATGATAAATGATCAAGAAAAACCGCAAGGAAAGGCCATCATACTAGTATCTACGACTAAAGGCACTCCATGGCACAGTGCTTCGGCGGTAGCTCCCGAAGGGCCGCCGTGTGATAAGCGGCAGATGACAGCGGCTCTCGGTGAAGGCTCTAATAGTCAGCAGCACCACTGTACTAATAGAACCTCCCTTACTCTCGGCTTAGAAGTTGAAAAATTAGTCAGTAGAGGGATTTGTTCTTCGTTAAATGCCTTGTAATACTATTTCGTGCCAGACATTTGTAGAACCACATCGACTGAATTAAGGGATGATGAGTCAACAAGGCAAACACAAAAATGAGAGAAGACAAATGCCAGGAATGCTGTTTTACATATGCGTGGCGTTCGGGCAGCGCATCGTGATTTTCATACAGGATGGCATCGATCGTCTTCCTGACTGATAACCACTCTGTCCGTGGGCAGCAAGAGTCTCTGTCAAGAACATTTCACTCGTTCTTGGGCCAACTTCTTTTCTTCTTGAGCTTCAAGGCATTTTTGCACAGCATTACACCTTGGTAGAGATTTTAGATTGGATGGAGCTCACCTGCTGCCATCATCAGTGTGTAGGCCCTCCTCCATTCGTTATGTTTGCTAAGAGTAGGCAAGGTACCAGGAGATCCGAACTTGTGTTCACTAGCAGCGGCAACAATTTGGACGAAGTACTTGGTTACCACAATGACCTAGCGTTGCTAGGGTTGCCAACGTTCAGTTCAGCCATTGGGCCGAACGGTTCTGGTTCTTGGTTCGGGACCCATGGCATATTTGAGAACCGGTTTGGGCCGGTTCGAACTGAACTGTCTAGGGAGAGGGGGGGCCTGAGCAAAGCGGGCGACGCTCGGTGAGTCTGAAGGAAGGAGGCCTAAGGGGAGAGATCTGCGAGTGTGTCCACTCGAGTGGAGCGAGAACCAGACTGAACCAGTCAAATTGGATCGCGCTTGATGCCAATAATGCTTGTTTGAGTCCAATAACAAGAAGTGAATAAAAGGCTGTAAGTGTGAGGATTGATGCAGAGAACGATGGCGCGGGGACGGAGCATCATCAGCCATGATTGACGACCCTGCTCCCACCGAGGACACCGCCGGCATCGAACTCGATAAGATGTCATTGACGCGTCGTCCCGACCAATAACCACGCCGCTCGTGGCCGGTTCGCGTCTCCGTCACGGAGATTTCCTCCCGCTCTTGGGCTAGCTTCTGTTCTCCTGAGCTTCAAGACACTTCTGTGGGCATTACTCCTTGATGGCGACGTGAAATAGGACGGAACGCACCCGCTGCCGTCACCGGAACGCAGGCCCTCCATCCACTCATTAAGTTCGCCGTGAGTATCTAAGGTACGAGAGGATCCAAACTCAGGTTCGCCAGCGCCTCCGATGACTTGGATAGAATCGACGTTGAGAGTAAATGTTCTACTTGGCCAGTAGATACGCGTTGAAACATCGGCCTGAAAGACTAGACTGTCACTAGGGTGCAAGATTGTTGCGTGAGTCTTTTCTCTTGGCTATCTGGCGGACCTAAGTAGGCTATATTGGTTCATATGGCGAGGAATATAGAGGCGGAATGAACTTGCCTTTCTCGTATTCCGTAATTGTATGTTGCGTAAACTTCACGGGTATCTGCAGGTGCTTTTCAGGGACGTAGGCCTAGATACAGTCATCTTCTGTGAATTGGCGGAAATTGAGGGACTGAGGGACTCGATGTTAGACCAGAATGATAGCACGCAATTCGCAGGATCGGATTCGCTAGGAGGAGTTGTATTCCCCTCCTGGGTTTCAAGTGTAAAGGTATATTTGAGATGTTGCAGCCGTAAGTCTCGGCGATAGTTATTAGATAGTCAGCGCAGGTATAACTGGTGTTCAGCCAACTGCGTAGCAACCTTTCGGACACGTCTATCACGTGATGATAACTTACGCGTTACGGCAAAACCCGGCCCTGGCCGAATCCGAATCCGACGGCGACTCCAAGACCTGGGACCTGGGTTATATGCTCGATTCTCGATTCAAGACTGTCCGTCACGTGGAAACTTCCAACGTCGCCACCTGCACTGCTACAATCTTGTTCTTTACACCGGTCTCCTTACCCACAGTGAAACATGCATCGGGGTATCATTTCTCCCTTGAGTCTACGGAGAATCTCGGTCCTCGACTAGAATCTTCAAGATATCCACCATGTACAATTGACTCCAGACGCAAGACCATCTAAATTACCGTGCTCGAGAAGCTTCCACCTGTCGGTCGTGCCCCCATTGTGCCATGCAGCTAGCCAGATATGTTCTGACAAGGATGTTCCTTTTACCCGTCAGTCAGTCTCCTGGTGCAAGCCCTGTCTTTTGGTACTGAATATACCAAATGGACAGTTTCACCTGTCTTTCACTTTCGACGCGATCGGGACTCTATGCAGGACCTTTTATATGCAAGTTTCTAGGGATTGGTTAAGTGAGCGAGAGCTTGTTGGTCTCTATTAGGGTGAAGGTTCGTTGTTACTTTCCCCATCGTGCGCCACATTCCACCCATTCTACCCTTTTAACGCCTCAGAATGCGGAAACGCCACAAGTGGCACGGCATGCTATTGACGGATAAACTATTCGGCTCGCATATAGCGCTTTGAATACATGTGGGCACCGCATATGACGTTGTCGAGCCGTGGCGCGGGAAGAGAACAAAAGCATCGGACGAGAGGTCTTCTGCGCCCAGCCGCATGATTCTCTAATGCCCAGCCGAAACATTCAAGGCCAGTGAGGAGGAAGAAAATACCGGAGGAGATCACGAACCGAGCCCGCGGACTAGAAAGAGGAGTGTGAACCTTCCAGATTGTCACGTCGAAGTACAGGCTCAACATGTACGTGAAGACAAGCAGTTTAATCGCTGGATCAAAATGAAGGCGGGGCTCTAAGAGACTGTCACATCGGACCCTATGTCATGAAATCAAAGCCTCTTTGAATAAAGAGTACCGTTTGTGAAAGGTATGGCGTTCCTCTTGCGGGAATTGTCGCAGAACATGGAGCTAATACGCGCTTGTCGTAGTTCTTCGAGCTGCTTCCCGACTCCACGCCGATCACCTAAGAGAAAGTTATGCCTGTGACAGCGACGATGGTCGAGACTCAAATATAGCTCACAGGGCTGAATCTAGAAGATGACCCGAAACAGGATGCCTCCACCTCCCGCGCCGCACCTCGCGCGCTCTGACGATCGGTTATCCTCCATCACTACGAGAAACCCTGTCACCCGTGGTATCGTAGAGTCTATCCATCAAAACCTCTGTCACACGAAGCATGGCGCCGAGGGTCTGCTGTGCACATGGTCGTTCACCTTCGAGACTTAGCTCACCATCTAGGTCGATTGGTATCTGGGCCGAAAGGCCATCCGTTCTGTGCATGTTGAGGGTGACGGAAGGAAGCAACATAGTGGTTGTGCGACGTCTCTAAGAGTGGTGGTAGACGGCAAGGAGAGCGTGGCCTGGATCGCGTCCCTGGAGTAAAACGAAGTGACCGAAGTTGAGCAGGGAGACCCCGTTAGCACATATACATGTACAACATCCCACTTCTCTGCTTTTCAATAATAACTGCCCATAAATGTGCTGTAATAAAATCAGATAGTGACTACTGAGGTAGCAAAGACAAGCAAGTCCACGTCCAAGTCGAGATGTAGGTCATGCACCCCTTCTGCTCAGTATCTTTGCCTATCCTGGTGCTCCTCGCCCATCCACTCGTTCTCATCCTCTTCATTGGGGTTGCGACCAAGAGATGAATTGGGTCCTGAAAGAGGGTGATACAGCCTCGAGATCTGCCGCAAAGGGTTTTCGGAAGGGCGTCAGCTAGGTGGAGATGAGACGAGTTCGTTCTGTACCCCCGTCTCCGATAGTTCTTTAGCAGAAAATGTAGATCGTATGGGTCAAGATGACAGCGGTAAGTGGTAGAGTCCAGTCCATTCCCCCCGACCAAAAAAACAAAGTGTAAGATTCTGGTCGCGACACCCTGGCAGGAAAAGGGCAATAATTTGTCAATGAGTGGGCGGCGTTCGCGAAGCCGAGAAACGCAAGTAAGAGCATGATGAGGAGCGTAAAGACGACGACGCATCATTCGGGAGGAGAGAGACATCTTTTGGTTGGGGAGGATCTCAGAGGAAGCAAACGGGTTGGGTAGGTAATTTTGAAGGCTCACCAGTCTGATAGGACTTGAAACTGTAGCTTTGGAGAACGTATGATGGACTCGAAGGCAATAACGAGCATGGCAGCGGGCATTACTCATTAGACCGTTGGGTGTAGCGTATGGTTCGTGTCGTGGGCAGGAGGAGCATTTTGTCTGTTTCGACACAGGGATGAGATCACGATAATGGATATTGGCCTTGTCAGGCTCAGGCCTTTGTTGTGATATTGGGGCTCGTGCTAGCAGTCGACAGAGGCCATGTCACCAGCGACTGTGGAAACTGGATAGAACACACCTTACTGTAGCCTGGCTAAGGCTACACGCGTAAAGCCGAACGGCGGAAACCAGAAAAATGACGGTTACAGTAATTGGGGTGAGGGGTGATAACTCCCGATTTAAAGGCCGATTGACAACGCGATCGGTAACCCCCGTTAACGGCGAATAACCATCGGGTGAGCCGGGTGACTTCAGCGGAACTTTTTAATTGTAAAATAGCGCCGATTTTCGGCCGTTGGGACATCAATTTGAGCATTCAAAACAACCCAGAAGGAGGTATGTCAAGGGGGGCCACGTCTCGCTAGATGACATAAATAACAGGGCTATGCCAGCTATCAGGTGGTCTCAGCACGCACTTGGGGTTTACCACTGGCAGTGCAATCACCGAGTCAGGCACTAGTAGCTCTTCCAACAGCACTGGTCTATGTCTTCGCGGTCTTATTCTGCGTCATAATATTTGTATACTCTAAGATCTGCCAGCCGTGACGACCATCCGGCTATCCTGAAAACGAAGACAGGAGCGAGAGAGAGGACATCGGACGGAATTCTGGGGACGATATTGGTTGTTCGGAATCATAGATTCGATCAAGAAACTCTGACACAGCCTCAGCGCTCAAACTCAACTTGCGCCCGTCTATTTCAGGCAATTTTCCTCGCCCGGTCGGCCTTCGAATACAGAATACACACGAGGCGGTGTCCTTGCCCAAACTCTCTACCTACCACATCCTACCAGCTCGCCATCATTTCTTCACAGTAAATCAACTTACCCCTCAAAGGGTGTATTTCCTCTCCACTCGCGATATGGCTGAATCATCAGGATCCACTCGCCTTCGCGATCTCTTCGGGTCTGCCTTGCGGGCTTATCAAAACAAGGTCGGTGTCACATTGGCCGAACACCCACTCGCCATCCAACTCCACAGTTGCGACACCGTCGAGTCCATCACTGCTGTTCTCCAAGGCCAAGCGAAGGCCTTCAGCGAACCCCGAGGATGCGAGAGAGTCGCGAGATCTATCAAGAATATTGTAGCAATTTTAGCCAAACTTGCTGCCACAGCCTGTCTTACTGTTGACGTTGGCCTGGTACGTAAGCGGGCGCTAATAGCTTGTCCCACAAACCTGACGGTTTTACAGCCACTCCCACCAGTCAAAGCAATTCACGCCGGTCTCGCCATTCTCTTTGATGTATGTGCATACTATAGTACATATATGGGTATCGTTGTGACATCCAAGCAAACCAGGCGGCCAACGGCGTCATAGACAGCTATGACGCGCTCGTCAACTTGCTCGAGTCCATAGAACATTTCCTTGGTCGTCTCGGTATATATACAGAGATCCCTCCTACGCCAGCAATGGACGAAATGGTGGCCAAGATTATAGCGGAGTTGTTCTCCACGCTCGCTCTGGCGACAAGAGAGCTCAAGCAGGGACAATTAAGTGAGTCAATTTTCATCGCGCCGGCATGTTACCTTATGGAGCACATCGTAGTCAAATTTATGAAGAAAGGTATTGGAGAGAAAAATTTCGAGGCGATCTTGCAAAGGCTAGACCGTCTCACGCAAGACGAGGCCCGGACAACCGCGGCTGAGACTCTCAAGGTCGTGTATAGCCTCGTCCAAAATATGACGGAGGTCATGAGTGGTCAGTAAATGCACTTTTCTTCACACTCACCTCGTTACATATCGTTCCCTATAGATGGCAAGGTCTCCACTGATGATGTCCGGGAAACCCTCGGTAAGTTTCGTTGGTGACATCGAAATAGCTCCGTTTTTGACCGAGTACTAGAAATCCTACATGAAATGGCGAGCGCCAAGAACAAATCAAAACGTCAGTTGTTTCATAATGTCCCCATTACTGACTGGAATCACCGATACCGCCTGGCAGGTGACAAGCTACAGGGTGATATTCAAAAATGGCTCTCTCCTCCCAATCCATGGAAAAATTACAACATTGCCCATGAATCGCAGCACAGTGGTACCGGGACATGGCTCACTCAGGGAGACACGCTCGCAGAATGGAAGGAATCCGGAGCGAGCTCACTATTATGGATTCATGGGAAACGTAGGTTGCCGCCTAGCAATTACACTCGCTCAGACGCTAATGGCTTTCTTCTGTCATAGCTGGTGCAGGGAAGAGTGTACTTTGGTATGTCAACTCTTCCTTATTCTCTTCTTGAGAACTTACGATGCTGGCCAGTTCCACAATCATCCAAGAGATCGAGGTTATGCGGAAATCCGGTCTCGCATCACTCGCGTTTTACTACCATGATTTTCGGGAAGATCAAAAGAGAGACATTCGTGGGCTCCTCTCCTCGGTGCTCTTCCAGCTTTGTGCCCAGTCCGATTCCTACCATGATATCCTATCTGCTTTCTATTCGACACATCTCAATGGTGTACAAATACCCACCAACGACGAACTTTTCCGTTGTATGAAGGTGTTGTTGGGACTGCCGAGACAAGCTCCTGTGTTTCTGATCATCGACGCCTTGGACGAATGCCCCGACAACTCCGCTATGCCATCCCCTCGCGAGGAAGTCCTAACGCTCGCAGAGCATCTTATCGAGTCACGACTTAGCAACCTGCGCTTATGTGTCACCAGCCGACCTGAGATCGACATTAAAATTGTTTTGGAACCCTTAGCTTTCCGTTCCATCTCAATACACGACGAGAGAGGACAACTGGAGGACATCGAGAATTATATCAAGTCGGTGGTGAACTCGGATCCGAAGAACCGAAGATGGAAACGGGAAGACAAGCAACTGGTTATCGATGCCCTAACGGAACGCGCCAACGGCATGTAAGCAACCAATATATGATTTGTTGACAATCTTGCTCAGACCAATGATGTAGGTTCCGTTGGGTATATTGTCAGCTTGTCTATCTTCGTGGTTGCCACCCGGGGCGTATTCGCCATGCGCTGGCCGAATTGCCAAAGACACTTGATGAGACATATGAGCGGACGTTGGGAGAGATCAAGGAGGCAGACTGGGAACTTGCCCACAGATTGTTTCAGTGTGTCGCCGTCGCTTCCAGGCCCCTTCGTGTCGAGGAGCTGGCAGAGTTTCTCGCGTTTGATTTTAATGAAGGGTCCATCCCGAAACTACGCGAGGATTGGCGCTTGGAAGATCCTCTAGAAGCTGTGCTGTCAACATGCTCCACCTTACTCTCCTTCGTCGATGACATTCATTTCTACCCTTCCCAATTCATTCAATTTGCACATTTTTCAGTCAAAGAATTCCTGACATCTTCCCGCTTTTCCGAAAAATGTGACATTATTTCCCGCCGCTACTATGTTTCTATGGTACCTGCTCATATCATAGTGGCCCAAGCATGTCTGGGTATGCTATTGCACTTGGACGAAAAAATTACTCGCGACAGCTTAGCGAAATTCCCTTTAGCTGAATATGCTGCCCAGCACTGGTTTCAGCATGCCCGCTTAGAGGGTGTGTCGGAATATGTAGAAGAAGGAATGAAGCAGCTGTTTGACCCTGGTAGACCGCACCTTGCAGCTTGGATCTGGATATTCGACCCAATGTCGTATCTGCAGATTCCACAGAGCAGGACTGAAATGCCGTGGCCACCCTCCGGAACACCCTTACATTATGCCGCTTTTTGCGGCTTGCACACCATTGTCAAGTTTTTGACCATTGGGCGCATAGAGGACGTACGTTCTCGTGCTATAGATGACGAATCAACCCCTTTGCATCTGGTTTCAGAAAAGGGACACGAAGAAATTTTACGTATCCTCATCCAGCACGGTGCAGACCTGTCAGGCCGGGACAAGGATGGGAGGACACCATTACATCGGGCGTCGCAACATGGCTATGTGGACGTTGCACAGCACCTCATCAAGCTAGGCGCTGACCCAACAGCCCAGGACAACTACGGGTCAACACCGCTACATAATACATCGCAAGATAGCCTTGCACGACTCCTTATCGAGCACGGCGCCGACCCGACTGCCCGAACCAAATACGGGTTGACACCACTACATTGTGCGTCGGAATTTGGCCATTTGGGTGTTGCAAAGGTCCTTGTTGAGCATGGCGCCGACATGACAGCCCAGACCATCGACGGGTCGACACCGCTGCATAGCGCGTCGCTATCTGGCCATGCGGACGTCGCAGAGCTCCTTGTTGAGCATGGCGCCGATGTGACAGCCCAGACCATCGACGGGTCGACACCCCTGTATAGCGCGTCGAAATCTGGCCATGCGGCCGTCGCAGAGCTCCTTGTTGAGCATGGCGCCGACGTTACAGCCCAGATCTCCGACGGGTCGACACCGCTGCATAGCGCGTCGCAATCTGGCCATGCGGACGTCGCAAAGCTTCTTGTTGAGCATGGCGCTGACGTGACAGCCCAGAGCATCAGCGGTTCGACACCGTTGCATAGCGCATCAATGCTTGGCTGTGTAGATGTTACAAGGCTCCTCGTCGAACACCATGCTGACACCACGACCCGGAACAAATTCGGTTTGACACCAATGCATCTGGCGTTGCAAAATCATTGTGTGGACACCGCACGCATCCTCATCGAACACACCACCGACAGGATAGCGCAGGACAAGGACAGTTCGCAACTACTGCATTTGGCGCTGAGCCTTAATTGCCTGGACATTGCGCAAGTCCTCATCGTCAAGCACGGTGCTAACGCGACAACTCCGGATGAGCACGGTTGGACCCCGCTGCATTTGGCGTCGCAAAATGGAAATATGGACATCGCACGGTTCCTCATCGAACACGGCGCCGACGTGACAGCCAGGCATAATCACGGGTCAACACCGCTGCATCGAGCGTCACAACCTTATGTGGGCCGAGCACGATTCCTTGTCGAGCACGGCGCCAACGTTGCATCCCGCGATAACCACGGGTCAACCCCACTGCATTGGGCATCGGAAATCGGAAATCTAAATCTTGTGCAGCTCCTCATCGAGCACGGCGCCGACGCGACTGCCCGGGACGACCACGGGTCTACACCGCTGCATTGGGCATCACAATGGCACCCGAAAGGCGTAGATCCTATACAACACGGCGGCGGTGCAATAACCCGCGACAACGACGGGCCCACATCACCATATCTTGTATCGCAATCGCATAAGGAAAATGTAGACCTTGCACGGTTCCTCGTCGAGCATGGCGCCGACGCGACAGCTCTAGACGAGTATGGATCAACACCACTGCATCAGGCTTCGATGAATGGAAATTTGGGCCTCACACGGTTCCTCGTTGAGCATGGTGCCAACGCTACAGCCCAGGACAAGCATGGGTCAACACCGCTGCATCAAGTGTCGTTGTTACACGGAGAAAATGTGGACCTCGCACGTTTCCTCGTCGAGCATGGCGCCGATGCGACAGCCCAGGATAAGAGTGGGTCGACACCACTGCATACGGCGTCACAAAATTGTTTTGTGATGCTCGCGCAATTTCTTATCCAGCATGGTGCTGATGCAACAACTTGGAACAACGACGGGTTGACGCCGCTACATAATGTGTTGGGAAATAATTCCGTATACGATTCGAACCGTTGGGCTGAAGTACCGCGGAATCGAGTGAACCTCGCACACTTACTTGTCGATCATGGCGCCAACGCAATGGCGAGGGACAAGAACGGGTTGACACCATTGGATGCAGCGTTGCAACATAGTAATGAAGATTCCAGTTGTACAGATGTCGTACGCATTTTGGTCGAACATGGCGCCGATGTGACAGTTCCGGATAAGTACGGTTCAACCCTGCTTCATCGGGCCTCGCAACGTGGTAACTTAGGCCTTGCACGACTCCTTGTCGAACACAGCGCTGATACGACAGCGCATGACAAAGCTGGGTGGACGCCGCTACATTGGGCATCACGAAATGGTCACCCAGACCTCGCACGGTTCCTCGTCGAGCACGGCGCCAATGTAACAGCCCGGAATGACGACGGGTCGACGCCGTTACATGAGGCGTTGCAACAGGACCCACGGAGGTATTACAATTACACGACTCAGAGTTACTTGTATCTCGCGCGATTCTTCGTTGCGCATGGCGCCGATGCGACAGCCCAGGACAAGGCTGGGTCAACACCGCTACACCTCACATCACGCCGAGGTGGTCACCTGGGCCTCGCACAATTCTTTGTTGAGCACGGCGCGGACGCGACAGCTAGGGACAATGTTGGATTGACTCCCCTGCATGAGGCATCGCTAAATGGCAACCTTGACCTTGCGAGGTTCCTCGTTGAGCGCGGTGCCGATGCGGTAGCCTGTGACAACGACCGGTCTACACCGCTGCATCGGGCATCGCAAGGTGGCCACCTGGGTCTAGCACGGTTCCTCGTCGAGCATGGCGCCGACGTGACAGCTCAGGATAATGTCGGTTCAACACCGCTGCACCATGCATCGCAACCATATGGGGAACATGTGGATCTGGCAGGGTTCCTGGTCGAGCAAGGTGCCGACGCGACAGCCCGTACCAAGGATGGGTCGACACCGCTGCATCAGGCCTCGCATCATGGCCGCCTGGATATTGCACGATTACTCGTCAAGCACGGCGCCGACGTGACAGCCCGGGACGATGCCGGCTCGACACCACTGCATCAGGCGTCGCGAAGTAATCACTTGGGCCTCGTACGGTTCCTCGTCGAGCACGGCGCCGACGTGACCGCCCGGGACAATGTCGGCTCGACACCATTGCATCACGCACCGCAACCATATTGGGACAATGTGGATCTAGCAAGGTTCCTGGTCGAGCAAGGTGCCGACGCGACAGCCCGTGCCAAAGATGGGTCAACACCGCTCCATCAGGCCTCACGACTCTGCAACCTGGGTCTCTCACGATTCCTTGTTGAGCACGGCGCCGATGTGACAGCCCGGGATGATGCCGGCACGACACCGTTGCATCATGCACCGCAAGCATATAGGGGAAATGTGGATCTGGCAAGGTTCCTGGTCGAGCAAGGTGCTGACCCGACAGCCCGTGCCAAGGATGGGTCGACACCGTTGCATCAGGCATCACAATACGGTTGCCTAGATCTCGCACGATTCCTCGTTGAGCACGGCGCCGATGTGACAGCCCGGGACAATGTCGGCTCGACACCGCTGCATGAGGCGTACAAGTCGACACCACTGCACGAGATACCGCAAGTGCTTTGGCAAAGTATCGATTTTGCAAGGTTCCTCGTCGAGCACGGCGCCGACGCAACAGCCCGGGAAGACCACGGGTCGACACCATTACATCAGGCATCACGAATTGGTCACCTGTACTTCTCTCGATTCCTCATCGAACAAGGCGCCGACGTGGCAGCCAGAGACAATGACGGACTGACACCGCTGCATAGTGCATCGCGATATGGTCATGTAGGTGTCGTACAGCTTCTCATTGACTAAAGTGCTGATGCAATAGCCCAGGACAAGGGTGACTCTGCATGGTCGTACGAGCCGTCACAATGTAGTCATGTGGAGGTTGCACGACTCCTTGTCCAGCATGGCGCCGACGCGACAGCTCGGACAAAGAACGGATTAACACCATTGTATCTGGCGCAGCAGCATGATCATGTGGATCTTGTACAATTTCTCGTCGAGCTTGGCGCTGATGCTACAGCGCAGGCTATGCCGCAGACTCACCAGCCCGCAACGACATGAATAAGATTGTATATCAGGTGTCATTAGCAGAAGGAACTTATTCTCTTGTACAATTACTGTTATGCCTTGCAGACTGCGGCATTACGTGCGAACATGTATTTATATTGATGATGGTATGGGAGATGATCAAGAAGAGCCGCAAAGAAATATTATCATACTATTATCTACGACTAAAGGTACCCTGTGGCACCGTGCTCAGGCGGTTGGGGTCCCAAAGGTCCCCTGTGCGATAAACGGCAGATGACAACAGCTGAGTTAATTCTCTCGGCTTGGGAGCTGAAACATTAGTCGGTAGAGAGATTTTTTATTCGTCGAATGCCTTACTTGTAACACTATTTCGTGTCGGGTGTTTGTAGAACCATAAGGGCTTTTTTTCTGTCACTGGATACTGCGAGGGATGGCAAATTAACGGGTCAACACAAGAACGGGAGAAGACAAACCTCTTGCCAGGCATCTTGTCCTGCACACATGCTTGGCGCTCTGTCTATGAGCGGCAAGAGTTTCTGTCCCAGAAGTATCCCTCTTCCTGGGCTTCAAGACGTTTCTGCACAATACTACGCCTTGGTAGAGATGCTTAGATTGGATGGAACGCACCCGCTGCCATCATCAGTACGCAGGTCCTCCCTCCATTCGTTACGTTTACTGTGAGTAGGCAAGGTACGAGGGGATCCGAACTCGGGTTCACCACCGGCGGTGACAATTTGGACATAATCTGTGTCGAGGCCAAGAGGGTCATTTTCTCCAGTAGATATTGTAAGGGAGGCATGCGCACCGGCCTCAGAACGCACGCTCGCGGCACCATCGACGCCCGACGAGCCCGAGGATCTGCACACACCAAAACGAGCAGCCTACGCGCCTCCATTCCCATTCTGAGTCCATTCCTTGCCACCCGACGTCGCGACTGCCTCACGCACGTCGCCGTTCATTCTTCCTTTGTCTCTTCCATAAAGGCGGCGGCTGTCAGAACCTGGTCACAAGCCGGTCACGACACTCGGGCAACTGTCCACGTGACATTGCCTATACTCGCAACCGCACACACGTCACCATCCCCTCAGCACCTGATTGTCACACAAACCGTTGCAAATTCACAAGGTTACCGTCTGCCCGGTTACCCTTTTTCTTAGCAGAGGTTCCTGATTTCTCGCGCACCCAGTCATTCCCAGTGGTTTCCGGCATTAAAACTCAGGAACAGGCCTTGGCACGTGCTCCCCTCATGTGTTCCCCTCCCATCCCCAAGTCCTTTTGCACGTGCCTTGTCCCCCACGTGACTGTCCCTTCCTCAGCACCACCCGAACAACGCGACTCGTTGTCTCCCACGCTTCTCCCATGCCTTCTCGCGCCCTCCTCCCTTCAGCATTGTCCGAACAATGCGACCCCGCCATCTCCCATGATGAGCTCGTTGTTTCCCACAATGAGCTCATCGTTTCTGACAGTGAGCAAGGCTATTCATGCCTTCCTCACGTATTTCATATGACATATATATATCATTCGAATCGTAATAATTAGGAGAGTATGAATATGACAAAAATAAATATGATTATCAAATGTTTTCGTTCCTGCGGTCCCTTAAGAATCCCAGAAGTCCGAGCCGGCTCACCGGATCACTCGTCTATGTGTGTCTCTCTCCCTCGGCAACCCCCGAATGATGCGACTTCACTCTCTTGCATCAAGCTTGTTGTTTCCCACGCCGAGCTCATCGTCCACGACAGCGAGCAAGGCCACTTATGCCTACCTGAAGTATTTTATATAACATATATATATCACTCGAATCACAATAATTAGGAGAGTATGAATATGACATAAAATAATAGGATTATCAAATGTTTTCATTCCCGCGGTCCCTTAAGAATCCCGGAAGTTCGAGCCGGCTCACCGGATCACTCGTCCACATGTGTCTCTCTCCCCCGGCAACCCCCAAATGATGCGACTTCACTCTCTTGCATCAAGCCCGTTGTTTCCCACGCCGAGCTCATCGTCCCCGACAGCGAGCAAGGCTATTCGTCCCTTCCCCACATAATTTATGTAACATATATATATCATTCGATTCACATTGATTAGTAGAATACGAATATGGTAAAAAATTAATATGATTATCATACATTTTTGCACCTGCGAACCCTTGAAAATGCCAGAGCTGGCGCACCAGATATGCATGTCGGCAAGTTCCGAAAGAGCAGAGGGAATGCTGGGGCATGCCCTGTGCGTGCTTGTCATCACCGACAGCGCGCACTTGTGCTGAAAGCTTTTCCCTTATGCTTTTTCCAACGTATAGTTACGCATGTATATAGAAAATGGATTAAATTGTGCAGCACAACGTTAACAAATGAAAAAAAAAAAAACTAAAAGTCATGCGTGCGCAGGTCCCCATCTTCACTTTCTTTCTTGTATTGTAGCTTGTAGCCGTTGTCGCGGCCATCG
>QFEY01005864.1:0-14643 GCA_003316435.1 Russula virescens | reverse complement strand
GATTCCTTGCATGTGGTCAAAGCTGTGTGTGCGCTCTTGGATTTCCTATTTCTTGCCCAGTTCTCGAGCCATACAAGTGAATCTATTCGTCGCTTGGAGGATAGTCTCTCGGCCTTTCATAACAATAAAGACATCTTTATTGATCTCGGAGTTTGGGAAGGTTTTAACATACCCAAACTCCACAGCCTAATCCATTATGCACCATCCATCCAACTCTTTGGGACGACTGATAATTATAACACAGAGCAGTCGGAATGCCTACACATCGACTTTACAAAAGATGCATACTGGGCAACAAATCACAAGGATGAACTCTACCAGATGACAGTCTGGTTAGAGCATCAAGAGAAGATACAATGCTTAGCTGCTTGTATCAAGCGGAGGCAGGAAGGTCCGACACAATCACTACCTAGGTCCCCTATTGGACCCCCGCGTGCATGTCCTCAACGGATCAAGATGAATCAAACTCCCTCCGTCAAGGCCACACCATTTCCCACCATTCTTGGTTGTTACCGTGCTGACCTGTTTCAGGATTCACTTGGTGACTTTATTGCCAGCATAAACAATCCCGGGCTAACTGGGAATTCATTACACATGTGTGGAGCAAACACCCTTATCCCATTTCATGCTGTACCTGTGTTTCATAATATCAAATTCACGGGCAATGGCACCTCTGCAGCATCTGAGATAATAGATGTCATTCATGCCCAGCCAGAACAAAAGGACTCATGTGGGCGGATCATCCCATCGCCCTTCGACATGGTCATTGTCAAAGGTAAAGGTCAAGGGAGTAAACATGAGCCTTATTATCATTTACACAGAAATCTAACTAATGATACTCAAGGCCTTCGGATTGCCCAGGTTCGCGTCATATTCCAAATACCAAAGAGGAGTGTCAGCAATGTGTTTCCATCACCAGACATCACACCCCCAACCTATCTCGTGTATGTGGAATGGTTTACACCTCTCCCAGCCACACCAGATCCAAAGCATGGGATGTATAAGGTGTCGAGATTACCGCCCAATAGGAGCCAATATGTAGAGATCATTCCAGTAGAGGCTATCCTTGGTAGCATACACTTGTTCCCCTGATTTGGGCCAGTTACAGCCCAAGAACTGAGCAGTTTTACATCCCTCGATCAGTGCAATAGTTTCTATCTTAATCCCTTTACTGATCAACGTAATTACATGCTTTTTTGATAGCTACTCTATGAATAGATTGTCGTGCGTTGGCTCCTTAGCAACCTGACTCAATGCTAAATGGAACAAATAAATCTTAGTGACAGTTAGTTGGCACATATTGATGGCTTATCATTGTTAGTCTTCCTATCACTAATTTACTCTGGGTTTAGTGCTGGCTGCCATGGGAGGACCTTCCTGATGCACTTAGGCTGGCACTAAGTGAGGAGGGACAATGACAATGTAGCTTGCGTACAAAGTCGAGCTTAGGGCTCAACTCTCTAGTCAGGCAGTCCTTAAATACAAGGGGTCCAGGTAACTACACTAGTAGGATCTGAGTCATAACCAATCCTAGTAGTGGTAGTATCAGTAGCATACAGTAGCTATCGTAGGGCACACAGTTACACATAGTATCAGTACTTGAGGCAGCACATATCAGTACATCAGGCAGGAGTCATCAGGTGTAGGTAGCTATGCAGAAGGCAATACGTACAGTAATCAGTCTGAAGTAAGGCAGGGCAAATGGGTAAGCATAATGGAGTCAGCAGTCCATAGTACAGTAAAGGTAAAAAGTTCATAACAAACAGGGGGACTCACCTTTGTTCAAGTCCAAGAAGAAGCAACAGGTGGAGCATTCAGCCCATGAAGACCAGGTTCAGGTGCCCTAGCAGATTTATTGGATGAGCGTGGAGCCATGAACAGTAGGGAGAGCTGGAGAGAAAGAGGTGCCATACATTTAAAATGGTTGTTGAGTTGTGCACATCTATGACCAAGAATACTGGCCAGAGCCAAGGGATGTAGTTTGATTATGTCCATGATTTTTGCACCATGTTCAATGGCTTGATGTGAGACTTGTTAGATGAGAGGGCAAGCAGAGACATGTAGCTTACATAAACGAATTGCAAATTGAACTGGTATATTGGCATATCACAGATGACAAACGACAAATGCTCAACATGATGCAGGGCACAGTACTGTGTACTACAGTGTAATACAGACGACATACATACAGGCAACAGGGAACAGGAGCATGAGATTACATCAAACAACCCAACTATTAGAATGACTTCTTCCAACCATAGATGATGGCATCGACAAGGGTCTTGCAGAGGACCATGCAAAGTTGTTGAATGCAACACTCACAAGAGTGTGAAGGCCAGACCTTGGTGAAGTAAGGAGTTCTGAGGTGGAGAGGTCTGGGGTCGAGTTCGTTGTGTGGTCAATTGCCACTCCAAGTCGATGTCAATGTCTATTTGAGATGGGGTTGACTGGTCCAAGTTCTATCTTTGTCTGGAGATCCAATCTCTCACAACTACGTGCGAGGCTGCCTTGATTCCTCTAGCTACGTAACCGTCCTTCTGGGATATTTCACCTCTTAAGGAAATAAGTGGTCAATGAAGAGTTGTTCCTGTGCCTGCTGCACTAATAGTAAGACTATCTGGTATAGTCTTACTAACACGAGTTCAAGAGTACTTAGTACTAGTCCCACTAGTACTAGGCTTAGAGTTCGGTCCAGAGTAGCTTGAATAGTAGTGGGTGAACTACTCTTCAAGCTGTAAGAGGAAAGTAGATTGGTTGCAATAAGAGCCAAGTCAGGCTTGGAGTACATGAGGCTACAAACCAGTGCTACTTATACTACTTCCAAGCCACCAAGTATCAGGATCCTAGGGTGGAGTCATTACCCTAATACAGTGAGTCGTATAGTAATGAGTCAGGTATGAGTCATCAGCCACTACTACTAGTAGGTATCCTAGTAAGTGAGTCACATGGGGTTAGGGGATAGGAGATAGGCAGTAGGTAATAGGGCGAGTCAGCAGTCCAGAAAGGAGACGGTCAAGTAGGTAATCAGGCAGTCCAAAAGGAGACAAGGGGTAACTGAGAGAAGCCAAAAAGAATTTTACCAGTGGGAAATGGGTCATAACATTGAAAGACACGAATTGGCTTAGAGACGGGTGAGCGGGTGAAAGAGCATGAGAAAATCAGGACTTACCTGATCATCTGCAACAATAAAACGAACAAGATGGTCTAAGAATGCCACTGGCAAGAATTGTGGGAGTGCCCAGTCACATACATCGCCAGAATTCAGGTGGGAGGAGGAGTCATTTGATTGAGTCAATAGCTTGTATTTCCAGTGATTTCCCACAATCGTCCTGTCATACTCTTCAGCATTGTTACAAGCTCTGGCCCTGGTCTGTTAATTTCTGAACAATATACCCTCAGTCAGAGTAGGAAAGAAGTGACTGATATTGTGTGTACCTGAACGATATACTGGGTACAGTTAGTGATGTTATACTCTAAGTATTGGCATGAAGTACGTACCCCTCAGTCAGAGTAGGAAAGAAGTGACTGAGGGGATGGCGACGCGCATGCGGTCGTGAGTATAGGCAATGTCACGTGGACAGTTGCCCGAGTGTCGTGACCAGCTTGTGACCAGGTTCTGACACTCCTCCTCGACGCGAGGGCAAGTGAGGCAAGTGAGCCTTAAGCAAATGTATGGTACTCTGTCCGCAAGTGTGGTTGAGTTGTGTCCGTGGAGAGCCAAAACAAAATGAAAGGCAATTAAGAAGAAGAAACAAAAAAGAAAACGTCGGAGAAAAAAGAAAATGCTCTTTCTCTTGCTCCTCCTCTCCTCCTGTTCCCCAGAGCACTTGCTTCGCCTCAAGCTCAGCACTCCTCCTCGCACGCAGGGGACAGAGCTTTGGGTCTCAGGCCGAGCATAGAGCGAAAGCACTCAAAGGCCAGATGTCCAAGAGGCTTTGTCAGGATATCCGCAATGTTGTCTGCAGAGTTCACTCGCTCCATGGCAGCGTCCTTGAGTCGCACCAGGTCCTTTATTGTGTGGAATCGGACCCTGATGTGTTTGACTTGAGGATGCGAGACATGGTCTTCTGTTAGGCAGATGGCGGCGTTGTTGTTGCAGAACAGTGTCGTCGGTTTGCGTGGGGGAAAGGAGAGACCCTCCAAGAGCTGACAGAGGAATACTGTTTCTTTTCCAGCCTCATGGAGAGCGATGTACTCCGCATAGCAAGAAGAGTTGGTGACTACTTGCTGCTTCTTGGAGCTCCAGGAGATGGCGCCAGATCCTAGGGAGAAGGAGTATCCTCCAATCGATTTACTCGTTTCTTTGCAGTTGGAGTAATCAGAGTCAGAGTGTCCAACAAGGACATTGTCGGCCTTGCCACCAAGGGTGAGCCGCAGGTCCCTTGTGCCTTTGAGATATCTGACGATGCGGAGTGCTGCCGACCAGTGTTCAGGGTGATAACAGTCCAGGACAGATGTAAGGCGGCCCACTGCAAATGAGATGTCTGGGCGAGTTGTGACAGCGATGTAGTTTAAACTGCTGACAAGTTCACAGTACGGAGTGGACTCAGCCCAGGTTGTGATCTCAGGAGGTGTGGGGGCGGAAACGTCAGGGCGCTGGATTTGCAGGCCAGCAACCATGGGCATGTCTGCTGTCTGGGCATCGGTTTGACCGAATCGTTCGACAATACGGTCGATGAATGTTGGTTGTGAGAGAGAAATAGTTTTGTTAGTCAGGTCATGTTCGATGGTGATGCCCAGGGCGAACTTAGCGCTGCCTAGGGCGGAGATTTCCCACTTAGAACATAATTGGTCCCCAAAACGATTGTTCTCTGAAGCGGTGGAGGCAGCGCTGATGATGTCATCGACGTGGAGAGCGAAGATAATTGTGCCTTCGGGTGATTGACGAATGTACATGCACTGCTCACATGCCAGACGTGTAAAGCCCAGTCTGGTCACCGCGTCATGGAACGTTTGGTTCCAAATCCGACTTGCTTGTTTCATTCCATATATGCTTCTCAGAAGCTTCATTACCCAGTCTTCCTTCCTGGGTTCTTCGAAGCTGTGTGGTTGCTCCATCCATGCCGTTTCGTTGTCTGGCAGGATTCCATGTAAGAAGGCAGTCTTAATATCGAACTGCTGTACATCCCATCCCAGGGTGGCGGCGAGATGGAGAATAGAGCGGAAAGATTCAAGACGTGCAGTCGGTGCTGTGGTTTGATTGTAGTCGATTCCGTACTTTTGGGCGTAGCCTTTGGTCACGTAACGGACTTTATAATGAGATATATTGCCCTGTTCATCCCATTTGCGCTTGCATACCAGTTTCCCACGAAGGGGACATCAGCTGCGAGGGATGTCAGAATGGGGCACAAGGACAAAGACCTTAAGGTCAGCAAGGCTCTGGAGTTCATCCTGGGCACCTGCTATCCAGTATTCGCGTTCGGGGGAGCGAATCACATCCTCCTAAGAGAGGTCATCATCGTTAACTAATTCCAGCTCGAGGGAGCCATCAGAAATAGAAGAAAGAAAAACGTCCAGTGAATCAAAAGAAGAAAGTGGTAGATCAAGAGAAAAAAGATCATGTGAATCTTGAAGAGGTGCAAATTCCGAAAGGAACACAGGCGCGAAATCGGCGGACAATTCCTGCCGGGCATGGATGCGGGCAGATCTGCAGACAGGTGGTGGTATCACAGGTTCTGGTAGAGAAGGAGGTGACATAGCGGTAACAGGAGAAAGAGAAGAAGAAAGGTTATCTACAAACATATTGACAGTATTGTTGACTGTATTATTGATGGTATTTTCATTGCTTTGTTGTATTACGGTATTGTCGTTTTGTTGTATTACGGTATTATCTTGAGGAGATGTTGGGTTTGAGGAGGATGGTGTTGGGGAGGATGTGATAGAGGGAATGAGGGGGGGATATGAGGGGTAGATTGGGTCAATGATGGAAGGTGTATTGGGTTCTGTCGGTGGAGTCGGTGTGTCCCAGGAAGGTGGCATGTCAGGATTCAACTCGATAACTGTGCCTGGGCGCAGATCAGCTGGTTGTGTGTGGAGATGCTCAACAAAGGTGACATGGAAGGAGTTGAAGATTTTTCCAGTCACGGTGTCCCACAATTGGTAGGCTTTGGAGTGAGGGGCGTAACCAACCAGCATGCAGGGAGTAGAACGTCTGTACAACTTGGGATTATGTGTCTGAATGAGAGCGAAGGCTCGACACCTGATCTCGCAGAGGTGGGAAAGGGAAGGGCATCAACCAAACCAGAATTCATGAGGGGTTTTGCCATCCAAAGTCGATGTGCTGGTGAGATTTGTTAGATATGCGGCAGTGGTGCAGAATTCGTCCCAGAGATTGGCAGGCACGTTACATGCCAACCGCATTGCCCTTGCCTTCCCAAGGAGCGTTCTATGAAGACATTCTGCATGGCCATTTTGCGCAGACGTATGGGGTGCTGTCAGTTGATGATCGATTCCATGTGAAGAACACCATTCTGTCATTGATTTGGAAACAAGTTCACCATTATCTGTGACTAGGATTTTGATCTTTTCCCCTGAGTGATTCTCAACAGCGCGCTGCCACCCCTGAAGCATGGAAGCAGCTTTGGCTTTCGACCTTAAGGGCAGGCTCCAGACATACGAAGAGAAGTTGTTGATTACATTCATGGAATAGAGACGGCCCGATTTAGAAACAGTGGGCATTGGCCCACAAAGGTCTACAAACACCCTCTCAAGATGCCTTCCCGCCTTAGTACCTTCATGTGTTTTGGGAACAGGTGAGCGAGCCTGTTTACCCAGGATGCAGTGGTCACAGGCAGGTGGGGACAAGGAAAGGTCTATGGGCATACCTTCGACAACGCCCTGGCGTGCCATGTTAACAATTGTGTGATTGTTGCAGTGGCCGAGGCGGCGATGCCAAGTTTCGACGTTTGAGGTGCGAGAGGCATAGTAGACAGAGTATGTCGACATGTCCTCAGGAGATGAGGGGGGAACCGACACAGCGCAGGACAATGCATTTGTGTGCAAGACAGACGGAGAGACACAGTCTAGGTAATAGAGCTGACGGGGTACCCAAGCTTTACCCGTCATGATGACAGCGCCACTTGAGTTGGTGATACAGCACATTTCCGAGTCAAAGTGGCAAGCGTTTTTGCCGTCGCAGTTGATTGTGAAGACAGAAATAAGGCGAATTGTTGAATTTGGGACAAAGAGCGCATTGTTAAGCAAGATTTTCTTGCCAGAAGCAATTTGGAGTTTGATAGAGCCCATGCCAACAGCATACACACTGGATCCACCAAACCCAGTGACAGGGTGGGGGGTAATTGGGTGTAGCGATTTGAAATCCGATCATTCGGGCGTGATGTGGAATGAAGTGCCAGAGTCAAGAATGAATGGTGACTCAGTCAGGTGTGCAACCGGATTACACTTTGCCATGTAAGCGACTGGGGAAATATCTATCTGGGAGAGGTCAACATCCTTGTGGTGCCTGGCCCAGTCCACCGACACTTTTGGGGGACCTTCCATCGCCACATACATATAAAAGTCGATGTCCAATGGGAGGTCAATGCACGCGCACATGGCAGAAGTGACGGGCTCAGCAGGGGAAGATGCAGGGGCCGGTATGGAGGCGGTATATGTGACACCGTTAATTGTAAGGGAGCCTGGCGCAGGGGAGGTTTCCGAAGACGTTATGGCAGCATGGGCGGACAGGATGGAATTACTAGATTTGTCTGATTCACACTGTTTACCCCACGCAGCGTGTTGTGCAGCTCATGCTTCGTCTAGCATATGTCCAGCATATTTGCCACCAGGAGAAATACAGTAATCAGCAATGTGGCCTGGGCATTTGCAGTGTGTACACATGGGGCGTTGACGTTGCTTCGATTGGGCAGCGAGGACAGTAGTGTTCCTGCCTGTGGTATCACCAAGTTCCACGTGACGTTTTTGGCGGTTCGCCTCGTCACAGAGGCGCTGAACAATCATGGCGGAGGAGAAATTTGGGTTCCAAGACATTCCTTGAAGTTCGCTCTGGATATGCTCGTATTCGCTGCCCAAAGCATTCATGTATGCAACGGCTTTGAATTTGTCCCAATCAAAAGGACCCATGGCGATGATGCAATCGAAAAGAGATTCCATTTCAGAGATGCTTTCGCTGAGGGGGGTGCCATGGCCAAAACAAGTCATCATAACCTGAAAGGTTAAGTTCATTTGCGCCCAAGTGCCTAGTTTTTCATGACGATTTCTGAGTTCGGAGAAGATGGCACGAGAAGTGGGAAGGCCACGCATGGCTTTGATGTCATCAACGGAGATATGCTCCAGAATGAAGGCATGCAAGGAGTTGTCGTTGATCTGCCAGATATAGTGTTTGGCCTCGTCCGTCGCTTTGTCTGGGGGGGTAAAGGTGCCATCCAACCAATAGCTGAAGCCTTGATGTTGACTGATGAGTTCCATCCGAAGGCTCCATTCCACCCAATTTGATTTATCGAGATCTAGGTGGAGTTTTTCTGGCCAGGCTGGGTCATTTATGTATTGGACAGCAAGGGGAAGACCAGATGGCCAGGGATTTGGAATGCATGGGGAAGACAGCGTGGGAATGGAATTCAAGTTGGAAATTTGGGGTGCAACAGGCCCACAGCTAGCAGGAGACATCGAGTTAGGCAGGTTACCGCTGGAAGGGGCGGTGCCTGACAAGTCCACAGGGTTGGTGGCCATGGTCACAGATGACAGAAAGAATTGGGCAGTAGACAGGAGGCAGAGTTGCATGAAGAGACAGATAGGGAACAGAATCAGAGTTGACAGAGGGTCCAGGTCACTCACAGCTGGCCCATAACCTGTTAATTTCTGAACGATATACCCTCAGTCAGAGTAGGAAAGAAGTGACTGATATTGTGTGTACCTGAACGATATACTGGGTACAGTTAGTGATGTTATACTCTAAGTATCGGCGTGAAGTACGTACCCCTCAGTCAGAGTAGGAAAGAAGTGACTGAGGGGATGGCAATGCACGTGCGGTCGCGAGTATAGGCAATGTCACATGGACAGTTGCCCAAGTGTCGTGACCAGCTCGTGACCAGGTTCTGACATGGTCCCCCAGTGAACTCTTCCTGTACCCTTGACTGTACCTCCCAGCACAATCTCTGGGACTCACTGCCTTTCACACCTTCTCCAGAACCCTCACATGATCTGTCACATGACAGACCACATGTCTTATCAGGTGACCAGTCACATGACTGGTCAGGTGCTACATCAGGTGACCAGTCACCTGATTGATCACATGTCACATCATGTGACTTCCAGAACCTTCTGCTATGTTCTCCTTCTTGTCGTTCTCTTACTGTACTGATTACTGTTCCCTTGTCACTAGACTTGTTCTCATGACTTGATTACTGTTCTATTGCTCAGCTTGACATCATTGGTTTGTCAGAATACTTACTGATTGTTCTGTGATTCATCAGCTCGCTTACTATACTTCTTGTCACTCGCTGATTTATTGCTTACTGATCCCTCTTGTCTGATTACCTGATTACTTGACTGATTACTTAGCATTACTGATCACACCTAGTCAGCTTAGTTAACCACTTAGCAAGACTGATTTGTCATCTAGTAACATACTTGTATTTATACCTGCACTAGTACTGAACTTAGGCCCTAAGCCTGAGTTCACTCAGATATTGTCTCATTGCTTCTACTCTCCTGTGTGCACATCCAAGGCCCTCTTCTTCTTCTGAAACATTCACTCTTGACTTGTGTTCATTCACAAGTCGTCTGGAGCTTACTGATTGAGCTATATCAATCAACTTGCCTGTGCACCACCTGTCCCAGACCATCTCAGCCCAGCCTCCTGCCTAACTAGGCACAATGCGACTTAACTCAACTTAGGACTGCATTCAGTCCCATCACAAGACTACATGACTGATAGGTTGAGCTTCGCTCCCTCCACTGATTTACTTGAATACTAGGACCTTACTTGATCGCTATCACGATAACGATCCCGAGACGGATCGTAGCAAGCATGGTGCTTGTAGAGATGGTTTCAGAGATTGTTGTTCACAGTGGAGTAAATATAGTTGGCTATGCCCCTGAAGATCTTAGCTCCACCAGTGCTCCTGCTAGTTTGTTAGTAGACGAAAATGCAATCAGGCCCACACTTATATGCATGCCTTGCAGACTCTCAGCTGCTGTACGCTGTCCTTGGGCCCAGGGCCATCAATAGCCATGAAGAAGTGCAAGATATCAAGGGGTGAATAGGTGCCAACATGTTGGAAATCGCCACTCCCAAATTCTTCACCACTGGTGATTGACTTGAGAGGGCAGGTGGCAGCTTGGTAAGACTCAAGGCTTTGTGTAAACAAGGGAACTCACCTTTGCTCAGGTCCAGGACAAAGCATCAGGAAGAGCAGTTGGCCCATAAGGACTAGGTTCAGGTGGCTTAGCAATCTTACTGGATGAGCATGGAGTCATGAGCAGGAATGGTCTGAAGAGAGAGTGAAAGATGAGAGGAGTGGTGCACTTCTATGGCTAAGAACACCAGGTCGATTACATCCATGATTTTGCATGTGTCTGATGGCGACAGAAATAAATCTTGATAGGCAAAATGGCAGAATGGAGCTTTGGTCTAATCATAGACTGGCTTTTTGCAACAAGTTGGAAGACGCAAATCATGCACACACATGTGTAGCTGACATAATTGAGTTGCAAATAGGATTGACGACGACAGAAAAATGGACAGGTGATGCTCGACAGCAGAAGCATTACAATGCAATACAGACGACATGCATACATGTGACAGGGAACGGGGGTGTGAGACTATATACAGCAAGTACCTAAGCAGTTTCTGACTGCTTCACCGGAGGTGGCAGTGAATACACACTGCTCTCCTCAGCTACCTCCCTTGATCGCTTGGAACTTGAGTTCATTGAGATCTGCACATTATTGGATACCACTATATATTGATGTTGAGCCTCGTCATTGTCAGGCCAGTCATTTGATTTGAGAACAGTGTCGAATACATTGAGTACCTCTTGATGGTGGGTCAGCACTTCCTCTGGATTATTCACATGAATACATTCTGTACCGTTGCCCTCAGTCAATGCTCTGTTTTCATGGTAGTTGGTAAGGATGCCCTTCAGATCGCGAACAAGGCAGGTAAGTTGCAGGTTCTGGTCAATGGCAAGGGTCTGCAAACTGAAACGGCTCTGCATGAAGGAGAGCTTGTTTGTCCCTCTGCTGCCCATAACACCCTCAGATTCATCGTCTCTTTGAGAAAACTTGAGCACAACCCGACTGACCAACTGGTCTGCATGTATGTGAGTGCAACCCACATCAGGACCCACAATGCTGATTCAAGATCATAAAAGGGGATATGGGGGATGTAGGGTTTTTCTACAAGATTTGCTGCCATAAATTGCCAGGTTCCCTGGTGAGAATATATGTCATACATCAGGGGCCATGCTGCCTCATACGATTTACTTACAGTGCGTGAGTACCGACGTGCAGCAGTGCAATTGTCCACGGGATGGCGAAGCCTGCTGAGATCCCAATCAATGAGTATACCGCCTGAGTTGACAATCATGATATTCCCAGTGCTGATATCACGATGGAGAATGCCAGCCTTGCAAGCAGCTTTGTGGGCTATAATGTGGGTTAGGTTATGTTCCTGAGTGGAGAGCAAACATCAAACTTACTGACGATAGCATCATGTATTGCCATTACGAATTCACAGCTACATGTGAAGCTTTCCAGGGGTCAGCCAATAGTATCCAGAACTAAGCAATAATGTCGATGAGGCACGAGGTGAGCCGAAGGGTGAGGCAATCCATATATGTTGTTGAATTCATGTGTCTGGGAGGAATGATAGCGGTCCTCTCCAATATCTGCGGCCAGAAGACAATGGGGAATGTTGGGAACAAGGTAGTCATGGAGGATCTGGTAAATTTTGCCTTCCGGTAAGATGTTGGGTAATAAGACCTGCCAAGAGTCCTTTAAGAGGACGCATTTCCCCCTGTTGACATCATAAGCGATTGATACCTGGGTCCAGCAACCTGCCGGGACATCGGGTCAAGAACATGGTGCAGCAATGATATAGTGGTACAGTTTGGGCAGTGATGAGAAGTCGGGGATAGATAGAGATATGAGTGTTGGGGTGCCTTTCAATTCCTTGAGCTCCCGAGCCTTGTTGGGAACACCAGCAGTAATGTCATGGCTGTGAGCTTGAGGATCTGTGTTACAGAAGTGGATAAGGAAATCTAAAAGGTATGAGTCGTCAACATGACTTATCAGCGCAGTGACAACTGCCCTGCCTTGGTCCCAACGAATCAATCAATAATAGGCCTTGAAAACGAGAATGAGAAAGATGTGCATGCAGTACTGGGCACTAAGCATCAAAGTAGCATAGGCAGTAATCTGCCCTGCCACCTTGCAACTGTTGCATGAAGTATTAATAAAGAGGCTCTGCAGGGCTGGTGTGACCAACTTGCCAGACTGTGTACCCAGTGTGGCCAACTTGCCAGACTGTGTGGACAGTGCAACAAAATTGCCAGGAGATATCTGTGTAAAGGGGTCCTGATCTGATGATTGTTTGAACTTGATGAGAAGTTCCACAAGAGAGGGCTTGAATTTGCCTTTGTGTTTGCTACCCACTGCATAGACAGAATAATCAGGCTGAGATAGGAAAGGGAACTTCGAGTTGGACAACTTGTTGCCCGAGCAGGATGTATCAACCATATCCAGGCCTGAGAGATGTGGGGAAACACATTGGCACTGGAATAAATCAGTTTCTTAAAGAAGAGAGATGATGGTTGGGGCAGACGTACAAAAATGGTATACATATTGGCTTCAGAAGCCGCTTGACTCAGCCCAGCAAACACTCCTGATTCAATAGAAGAGTTGAGCAGGCTGTTTGGAAGAAAATTATCTAGAAAATCTTGGAGGGGCATTGGGCCAATGAAATAAGGGGCCATCTCTTGGGAGAGCTGTTGAAAAATCAACTGTCTATCCTCAAATTTGAGACCAAAGCAGTTGGTAGTTGTAGTGCACATGTGCACAGGAGTTTCTGGGATTGGAAGTGGGCCTGGGGGGGGTGTTTTACTTATGACTGACAACAAAAAGTGGGTAGGAGGCAGCAGAAGGCAGGGCAGGACACAAAACAAAACGAGGGAGTGGGCTTAGCCAGCTCAGCCACTGCAAGCAGACACAAAGCTGGCTCACTGGCAGTTGACTAAAATGGCAGCTCGAACATGTGAGGCTCAGCTTGGCTAGTATTGCCACCGACTTGCAGCTCCAGCTTCAGCCAAGAATTAGTTGGAGCTGCCAAAACACTACCACCAATGAACCAATGCATGTGAACACCACCAACAGACCAATGCACATGAACACTGCCAACAGACCAACACACATAAACACCACCAAGGGACCAACACATGCAAATGCCACCAACGAGGCAACCAACACAAATGCTGCCAACAGACCAATGCAACATGAACACCACAAATGGACCAACACACATGAATACCACCAACAAGGTCAACCAACTCAAACACTGCAAACAGACCAACACACACGAATGCCACCAACAAGGCCAACCAATGCAACACCGCAAATGGGCCAACACATGCGAACAAGGCCAATGAGGCCAACCAATGCAAACACTGCAAACACAACCCAATGCTGCCAACACCAGCAATGACAGCAAGTTCTATTAGCATCACTACCTTTAGCTCCTGCATTCAAGGGATCCTGCAATTGTGGGTCTTCTTAGATGCAGGAGCTGATGGTATCTGATGTGTACAAAGGGTGATGGCAGGTTACCTGTATCTGCCTGACCCATAGGGGCATGACCCATGGGTTGCAGGTATGGGTAAGCATGGGTATGGGTACAGGTACACTTTTGAGTACCCACAGGTTACCCGTGCACTTCCCTACTCACATCTTTGATGTCCCAGGCTACTGTGACTCTGCAGATGGGCAATTTATTACCACAAGGTCACTTGTCCCACAATGCCTTGATGCATGCAATTTGATCACTCTTCGCAAGTTCTTCCAGAAGAGTTGGAGATATCTCAATGTGTATCAGTAAGTATACCTACACTCTGGCATATGCAATCATTTGATAACTCAATGTTCAGAAAGGGACTGAATGCACACCAGGCTGCATTTGCAAACAAACAATACAAGTCCCACAGGAGAGTCAGTCTCCTGAGCAATATAACTGAATCGCTGTGTCCGTGAGTGCAGTTCGGCTGTATACAGGATTGGCCTGGTCTGCTGACCTGTGGTTGTCCATATGTGTTGATTCAGTGTCATGCCCAGTTCCAGCTTGCACAAACAATAATGACAACCCTGGATACACTTCACACCTTCATAAATACACTCTGGGTATGTTTTTATGGTGTTTTCTACTGTGGGAAAATATTCAATTTCAAATTGTTTCAAATTCCCAAGGAAAAGGCAGGCACTTAACAATTTTCAAAAAACTAATGAATAGATTCTATTCTACTTTTAAATGCAATCAATTTGCACTTTGTTTTATGGAATTTGGCCATGTTTTGAGGGAGGAGAAGCAAAAACAAAATTTTGCTTGTAGAGAGGTCAGAAAATGCTGTCTTTGTCACAGGTACGATCGATATGTGTACCGTGATTGTATTTGTACGTTACAACTGGGACTGGTAC
>QFEY01005863.1:0-25071 GCA_003316435.1 Russula virescens | reverse complement strand
CGTACTACTAGGCTTTATCAGTCCGACATCAATCTGAACCTTATCGCACAGTCCGAATCGTAACATACAAATACAATCACGTGGCACACGAACATCGTACCTGTGACATGACCCTCCCGCTAGTTGTCGAGCCCCTGCGAGAACTGGGGCTTCTTGGTGTGATGCCATCCACCAGGATGGGTCGCCGGGTAGGGCATATATCGCCCTTCCAGGTGCCCGACCTTTTGCTGTGTTTGCGCCAGGGAGAGCCTACCTTCGCATGCCTCGTGCTGCATGCGTAACCCATCCACATCTGCCTCCAGCTCCTCAATCCTCGCACGCAACAAGACTTGTTGTTGGGTGACACTCCTGAGATGCTCGACCTCTGCCAGATGGCCCCAATCGAAGAGGTTTTCAACCTCGTTGCGCAAAGTTTGATAGGACGCGGTGGGTCCGGTGATGGTACATCAGAACCAGGGCACCAAAGGTTCGGCTGGCTCTTCGATGGAGGAGTCATAGGGGGCGAGCAGATCGACGATGTAGGGGTCGTCATCCTGGCTGGCGTCCTGATGGAGCATGGCGACCTTACCATTGGGTAGTCACTTAACCCAACGTGGGAAGCGGTAGACCCCATTACCAATGGGGATCTCTTGAGTGATGTGGCCCTGGTTCTCCTTGTATCCAATGGGGACTTCATCGTACTTACGCTTATAAGAAGCGTTCTCCATTTTGAGAGTTTCGATGTTGTCCTTGAATAGGGCGAGTTGGTGGTTGAAGTGTTCTTGCCGACCGTCGATTGTATTGGCAAGGGCTTTGCACATCGCAACCAACATGGGTCACGACAACTTATCGGCATGGTGGGAGGAGAGCATGTTGCGAGTGGTAGATGGGGAGAGCCGCCCCTGAGCGACCTCGTCGGGTGACAAAGTGGGCCCATGCTCGCAAAAAGGGTGGAGGGCGACTTGTGGTGGGTGGAGGGCGCATTCGGTGCGTGGGGGAACGGGGATGGGTACTGGGGAGGAGAGAGCTGACCTAAAAGCCTCTTTCTCTCGCTTCTCGCGGAAGCTGGCCAAGGCCTTTTGGGAACGTTTGAGCTTCTTGGCCTGCTCAAGGCAGAATTGAGCGAGGGCCTCTTTGACACCTGGGGTCGCGTCGTCGATGAGCATAACCTCCTGGGGGTCGAGGCTGCTGTCAGAATCGTTGCTAGAGTGGGCCAAGGGAGTGGCGGAGACGCCACGGGTTTCTGAGGCAGTAGGAGAGGGAAGTTGGATGGCTGACATTTTATATGATGGGTAGTGCGTAGTGATGTGGAGGACGGTTGTGAAGTGGGAGTCTGAAGTTTTGCTAGCGAGATTTGGAGTCTTTTTATAGCTGAGAGGGGGTGATGTTTGTGATACGTTTTCACAAGTTGTGGGGCGTGAACTTGAGTTGCGGGTTCCCATGTATTGTCACTTTTGGGGTATCCTTTCCACTTGGTAAGATATTGGAGCGTTCGAGAGCGTCCATGACGTCGGTGGCTCCTTATCTGCTCCACTTTGTATTCTTCTTCGTTATCAATCAGGTCCGGGGGTGGTCGTGTGTAGTTGGGGCCGTGTGAGTCCGTTTCGACATAAGGGGTAAGGAGGGATGCATGGAAGACATTATGGATGTTCCAGCTAGCTGGGAGCGCAAGACGATAGACTATCGGAGAGATCACTTCCGTGATCTCAAAGGGACCATAGCGCTTTGGTAAGAGTTTGGTCTTTTGATAGGGGAATCGTAAATTTTTGCCATCAAGCCAGACTTTTGCGTGTTTCTGAAACAGGGGTACTGTGATAGGGGAGGTTCTAGCCACTTGATTGATTGATTGAGTAGCAGCCTTTTGTCCCTCTCGTAAAGCCTTGAGTCGCTCTTCCGCCAATTGATTGACGCTGGGGTTCATATGATCCGGCAGTAAGTGAGCGTCATGCCCAAAAAGAATTTGATTCGGCGTTTGTTTCAGAGTGCTGTTTTCCCTGTTATTATGTACCGCCATGGCGAGGGTTAGCCAATCGCTCCATTCTTCTGGGTGATTTGAAGTGATCGTGCGGAGGTATTGTTCGACCCATTGATTCTTCCGCTCTGAGAGTCCATCTGTTTGAGGGTGGAAGGCAGTGGAAATGTTTTGAGAGATCCCAAGTTTCTGAGTAAGCCCTTTAGCAAAACTAGATGTAAAGCGAGGGTCCCGATCACTGATAATTCAAGAAGGAAGTCCAAACCATGGGAACAGATGTTCCAGATAAAGCGAAGCTACTCCAGGGCCAGTGATTTTTGTTGAACAGGGTAAGAATATAGCGGCTCATGAGCATCCATGATCTACGATCGTGAGAATGGCGTCGTGCCCCTTATGCATGGGTAGTCCGGTGATCAGGTCCATTGCAATTTGTTCAAAAGGGCGTGTCATAAGAGTAGTGTCAATTTTGAAAAGGGGTACGGACTTCTTGTGGGTCAGATTCTTGTTTTGTTGACAGATTGCGCATCCCTTGATGTACTCTTCGATCCATTGCCTCATGTGGGGCCACGTGTAGTTCTTTTGGATTTGTCTGATGGTTTCATCACGGCCTGGATGTCCAGCTGACGGGTCATCATGATAGAGGCGCATCAGAAGTTTCTTGACCCTATCATCGTTTTCGGGGATTGGTAGTTTCGGGTTTTCTCGGAGGTCAGCTGCTCTGCATCATGTTGGTGGGAAGATAACCACATTTTGATTATCGTCTTGTCTGTGGTCTTGTCCTGGGGGTCTGGACAATGCATCTGCTGCTACGTTGTCTTTTCCTGGGATGTATTTGATGATGTAGTTGTAGTCCAATAGATCCACATGCCATCTTGCAGTACGACGATTGAGGTTTCGTGGGGATTTCCAATACTGTAAATTGGCGTGATCTGTTTGGATGATGAAGGGTTCTTGTGTCCATCCGAGGTATCGTCTCCAGTGTGCCAAGGCTTTCATAATGGCTAGTAGTTCTCTTTCGTAGATGTCATAGTTTCGTTCTGCAGATGTGAATGTGGCTGAGTAGTAAGCGATTGGATGGAGAGCTGGTTTTTCGCGTTTCTGGAGTGAGGATGATTCGTTTTCTCCCTCCTGTGAGAGTATGGCTCCCATGCCATAAGCCGATGCATCGCATTGAAGATAGAATCGTTTTGAGAAATCGGGTTGATGGAGTACAGGGGCTCTAGACATTTGGTTCTTTAATTTTCCAAATGCGTCTTGTTGTTCTTTTCCCCAATGCCAGGTTGCCGCTTTCTTTGTGAGGTCTAGTTAGGGGTGGACACGGGTCACACCGCGGGTGACTTGAACTTACACCACACCTGTTACCTGTGGTACCGTACCCGTTCACACACCCATACCCATGGTGAGGGGTTCAACCCACAGGTTCTATTTATTTACCGCGGTACCTGTACACCACGGTACACTGTACAACCGCACAGCGTTACTGCAGGTACACCCTGCGGTTGACTAACCTATACACACATCAAATAGGACCATTGTACTAATAGCTACCGTGGCCAAAGGGCCTGGCCAAGAATCCTTCTGTTTCGGCGGGGCACCTGCTAGGGCCTGAGTCCTGACCCATATTCGTCCCATTACCAGTTGACAACGCGTGAGGTGTTCCAATTGAATCTGAGTGACGTGAGGGGCCGGGCGGGCACACTTGGTAGTACGCCATCATCCACCGAGGACCGAGGAACAGTCGTACTTCTAAACGAGTGCTCTGAGATCACTGGTGATTGCGTCTAATGATGTAGGGGGTGTTGGCGTTGGCGTTCCGCTTGTGGTGTCATGCGTTGAATTATCGGCGATGTTCGTTTTGTGGCTGGAGTTGCCCCCGGGGTCATACAGTCGATGTTGTTGTCGGGCTAAGGTGCCTCCCGCTATAAGCTGTGAGGAAGGCGCAGGAGGAGATAAGAGGGGCGGCCAAAGGAGTAGGTGGCAGAGGCAATTGGGTGGTGTTGGTGGATGTATCGGCGGCGCACATGTTTTGATATGGCTCGGGTGGACGCCGCGCACACCAGGTGGAGAACGGGGCGACCTAACCAGTCCCCAGCATTAAATTTGATTGGAAAGGAGCCGCAGGGGTAAATGGCTGTTGGCAGGGGAAGGACAATGGTCGATGCATTAGGGGTTGTCCTCGACGCTGTTGTCTTTGATGCCAATGCTGCTGTCATCGTGTCAATTTCTGTCGGCGTCATCAACCACACATGTGTTTTCTCTTGCAGTTGCTGCAGTTGTCGTTTGGAGCCCAGACAAAGCACTGGTTGGACAGATTCACGTGGACGGTACAGTCACGCCACGCGATTCCTCAGCAGTACATTGCGTCCAAAAGGGCGTAGGCTTCGCGCGACAACTCGAAGGTGGCATCGGAGGGTTAATGCCTCAGCCCGAATCAAAGACGACAGACCCCGCCCACGTCCCAGATGCACGTTTCCCCTGCCGTGCCATGATCCGTGGTACCTACTGCCAATTGGATTGGTGAAGGCTCGGAAAGCGGACGTTTGATTTTCGGAAAAGATGACGTGTGAAAGGACTGAGCATGGAAGAGGAACCGATAGAGCGGAAGGATGTAGGACCCTGCTCGTTCGGAGACACCATCGCCTTGATTTCGTCAGGAGGGTGTGCCGGTGTGGGGATGGGGATGGGGATGGGACATGGCTTGGATTTACCTGATGATCGGTGTGAGATTCGGTAAGGGGCTGAAGAAAAGACGAATAAGATATTACCAGTGGCGTTGGAGTGGACGGCGCAGACGGCCAACAGCTAGTTGGAACTGGAGCTGACGGCGCAGGCAAATGCGGCTTCGCAAAGAACAAGACGAGAAAACGATCACACAGTGAGGGAGGAGCGACAGGGGGATGAAATCCCACAGAGAATGGCTAAATTTTCTTAAGAACGAGAGGGGTAAGTCATATACATAGAGTCGACCCGACCTTTTATCCTGTTGGGAGTGAGTGATGTGCCAATGCCGGAGGGTCAGGCGGTTCCTTGCACATCTTCCTAGCCATTGCCTGACTGAAGTGAGGTGAGAACTACTGAAAGTTCTCTTGAAGTCTTGAGTCAAGCAGGTGCAGAGGAAAACCCGTGGATTACCATAGGCGGGTTACAGTTTGTCGCGGTGCAGCAAAGTTCAAAACCGTACCCACACCTGTCACACCTGTGACTGTAACACCGCGGGATTACCCGCACCCGTGTCCATCCCTAGGTCTAGTAGGGGTCTGGCTATTTTAGAGTATCCTTGGATGAAGTATCGATAGTATCCTGTGAACCCTAAGAATTTGCGAATTTCTGTAGGTGTGGTGGGAGCTGGATAGTTTTTGACCGATTCTATCTTCTTTGGATCCATTTTCACCTTCCCTTTTCTGATAACGGCACCTAGGTATTTGATTTCGTCTCATTCGAATTCGCATTTTTCTGGTTTGAGGTATAGATCGTGTTGTTCCAATCGATCTAGGACTAGATGAACGTATTCTTCATGTCGTTTTCGATGTTGTTCTTCGGTTTCTCCTTCACGTCGCTTTGTATGGATTAAAATATCATCCATATAGACGGATAACCATTGTTGTGCTAGTTCTGGCCGAAAGATTGTGTTCATCATTCGTTGGAATGTAGCGGGGGAGTTAGTGAGTCCAAAGAACATGACCGTTGGTTCGAATAGGCCTTCGGGGGTAAGGAATGCTGCTTTCCATCATCGCCTTCCTTAATTCGGATGTTATTGTATCCCCATCGTATATCGAATTTCGTGAATAGAGTGCACCCGCTAAGTCGATCGATAGTTTGAGATATTAGGGGGGATACATTTCGATCCTTTTTTGTCCATTTGTTAACAGAGCGATAGTCTTGGACTGGACGCAGTTTGCCATCTTTCTTTTTGATGTAGAAGAAGTTCGCACTGTAGGGTCCCACTCCAGGTTGGATCGTGCCTCGTTTGAGATGTTCGGCGACGAATTTATATGTCTCCTTTATTTCTTCTTGAGTGAGTGGAAGGAGTCGACCTGGGAGTGTAGCTGGGGCTCCTGGGAGTAGTTCGATGGCGTGATCCCATACAGTATGTTGAGGGAGCCTTTGTGATGCTTGTTCACTGAAAACTTGCGCATGACGATGATATCTCATTGGGATTTTTGATAAATCTACATCGTCTTGAACTCCGGTGTGAATGGTGACTCAACCAATATAATATTGATCTCGATGTATAGGTCGTGGTCGATTGACTTGTCGGGGTAAAAACTGGGCTTTGGCAGCATCTGGGGCTCATAGAACAATAGGCAATTGGGACGAGTTGATCCATCCTCTTGCCCAATCAATTTTGGGTTGCATTGCTGCAAACCAAGGATATCCTAGAATTGCCTTGTGCTCTCCTAGATCAGTGAGGAAGAATCTCATGTTGATCCTTCTGTTTCCTGTTTGAACCGAAAGATCTGTGTAGTGTCGTAGCTCTCCACTTTTGTTCTTGGTTCCGTCCATGTTATATAGCGGTCGTGGGTTATTGAGTTGCTTGATAGGGAGTCGTAGAGATTGTGCGTATTGTAGGTTAAAGAAATTCTCAGTAGCTCCTGAGTCGACTAGAGCTATAGTCTCGGCTCTTTTCGTGGCGGAATGTATAAAGGCTCTTAAGGTCATAGATTTCTGAGCAGACATATATACAGGCGTGTCACTATTCTGCCTAATCAGTGCCGATCTGATTAGGCGGTGGAAAAATCCTCAGCTACTCCCATTTTTCCTGCCATCGTCATCTTTTCTTCGTTCGATAAGTTGGTTAGTTCAGAATAAAGGCGATTGATCCTGTCGTCAGGTTCGGCAACAGTTGCTTCAGAAGGAGCATATGAGGTTGGAGGAGACCGGAATGATGCTTGTGTGGCCGCATAGGAGCTTGGTGCATAAGAGGACGTCGCTTGAGAAGACAGTTCGTATTGCGAAATTGGTTCTTCCGCGAATCCGTCGAAATCTACGAGATTGGCATATTGACGTTGCTGACGTTTTTGTGGGCAGTTTCTGGTGTAGTGACCTACTTGCCCACAGTTGAAACAAGCGTTTCCTGGATTGTTGCTTGGAGTGGTGGCAACATTACCGCCAAATCCTCCTCGATTGTTGCCTCGGGAGTTACCACGAAAATTTCCTCGAAAATTTCCTCGGCCGCGCCCTTGTCCTCCTCTGGTTCTCCCAATATCCATCGGTACTCCTCGATAATCTTTCATCCATGAAGGAGCCGTGCTAGTATTGAACTGGGATGATTGGGATTGCGCAGAGGGTCTCCAATTTCCTGTGTAGTTATAACCAGGAGGGCGATAACTATTTTGGTTATACGACAGAAGATCATTGCGCAGGGGTCAGTTGAGAGGGGTATTAGTGAACCCGGTAACAGTCTTTTGGAGGATTGCGTCTACTGCCTGCTTCGTTTTGATAATTTGTGTGATCTTTTCTTTAGCTTCTGTATAAGTATTGGGTTTTACAGGATCACATGTTTTAAGCAGGAACCAGGCAGGTAGTCTTCTCAACAGGATTTGTAGGGTTTTGGGGTGTTGAATGCTAAATCCGGCTTTCACCACTAGGTCTTCGAACTGGCCAAAGAATAAATTGGGTTTCTGGAAATCGAGATTCAGTTTGCCGAGTTGGGAAAGAGCCTCTTCTGCCTCAGTGGAATCCGCAAATCGATCCAGAAAGAGGTCGAGAAATCCAGTCCACATTGCTGGATAGTTATCGGTAGCGGGATTCAGGGAATCTACCCATTCTCCTACAGTTTTGGCCCAGGTAGATACTTCCGGTCCCTTCATAAGGGTGAGAGTGAAGGCGATCTTTTTGATGGGGGAGTCGTATCCAGCTACATCGCTATTGACTCGTAGATAGGCTCTTACTTCTTCGATGAAGTTCTTGGCCTGCCTGGGGTCGCCATAGAACATTTGGGGAAGTTGTCCCATAGCTTTCACGTCTGCTGCTTGTGGGACAGGAATGAATGCTTGAGGTCCTCCTCCTCCAGGACCTCCTGGTCCTCCAGGTGGACCTCCTCCTCCAGGGTTTCCTCCATTTCCTCCACCGGATCCTCCAGGCGGATTTCCTCCAGGATTAAGTCTTTGTTCTAGTCCTCGGAGGAGAGTTCGTTGTGCACGGGCGGAAGCTACATCAGCGATGGCTGCGTCTTGTTCTGAGGAAGTGACTACGTGGGTTTCAGTTCTGGTAGACATGTGGGATAATTCTGCGATGATGCTACGAGGTATGGGTTGGGTTCGGACAGTAGGTGGTTCTTCGATTGATGCAATGCTTTCTGATTCGAGTTCAGGTTCTCTGTAGTCTTCAAAGACGTTGTCTTCTGGTGCTAGTTTGGCTTCTCGATATTCTTCCAGCGCTTGGACGGATTCAACAGTGTCGTTGTATTGTTCGACCTCGTTCGCGAGAGGTCCTACTATCCAAAGATCTCGATTACTCGGGGATGGTTCGATCCACCTCCACGCCCTGTTGACGTATGCGACCGCTCTACTTTGGCGGTTGAAATGTCCGTCTCGATTGTCAGCGAAGAAATTGAAAGGTCTTCCTTTCTTGGGTTGATGTCTGAAGACTCGTTGATTTGGTACTGCTCGAAGAGCTTCTTCCTGTGTTAGATGCGTGGGCTCCGATGATGGCCCTGCCCCTTTTCCTTTTGTTGACGCCATGGTGAAGTAACAGAGTTGAGTCTAATGTCACCGCCAAGGAATTTGTTCACGGAGTTGTGGTACGAATATTGGACGATCAGACACTAGGACTCGAAAGCGTAGAAAAGACGGTCGATTGGGATGAGAGACAAGGAATACACAGCAAATGGTATAGAGGCCTAGGTCACGATGATGACCGTATTGCCAACCAAGGAGGTACTCCAGAGCTTATGGACGAGTAGAGTTACTGCAAGCTGCCTTAGAGAATGAAAGGTGCTGCCACTCAGAGAGGGGACAGAAAAAGGGGGCAAGTCAACTGTATTGCGACAGGAGACTCAACTTGGTGAGTCCTGATATCGCGAGGCGCTATTTATAGACAGTCGGGAGCGCCACTACTAGTACATAGGGATCTGGGGTACGAACTGAGAAAGGAATCGTAGCAAACGGAGTAAAACTGGGGTACGCGCAAAGAAGATGAAACAGGGTACTGATAGCTAGGATACGTACTACTAGGCTTTATCAGTCCGACATCAATCTGAACCTTATCGCACAGTCCGAATCGTAACGTACAAATACAATCACGCGGCACACGAACATCGTACCTGTGACAGCTGCCCTGACCTGACCCACCCTGAGTGGCGCCCTGAGCCCACGGATGTCTCTCTAACCTCTTACCTTTCTTCTGTCTACTTATTTCACACCTGCGGGTTGACCTACGTATTAGTTGCCACTTCGTTATTCTGTCCGTAGAATAGTTCTGCTGCAATTTATTGCCCTTCACCAAAAAAAAAAAAAAGAGAATGAACACAACAACAAACCGAGAAACAAAATTCACAGCTGCTATTCAGCATGATCGACTTGCATCTCATTTATTTGTTTGAGGTGGAACTTGATGCCGGCTGGGACAGTACAATTTTGTAGTAGACACTCATGCAAAATATAGAGGACCTGTTGCACAAACCCATAACCCATAGTACCCGCCCATGAATACCCATGGGTCACGGGTAAGGGTAATCATGGATCAGAGTATGGGTCACCCCGCAGACACCCGTGGGTTACCCATGCTGATCTGAAGAGTCACTTACATTGGGGTATTTTGAGAACTATATACTATACTACAGATATGTAAGAATAAGGGAAGTGACTATTTATGTATATACGAGCACTCAGTCGAAGGGCTTAGAGGTCCGTCACTGAGCATCACCCAAACCAAATTAAGAATCCTTATTTGGGTATTTGAACCATGGCTCAAGCGGCTCACGAGCCGCTCAGGCGGCTCCCTAGCCATGAGCCATTCAACGGCTTGGCTCAGCTCAAAAAGGACTCAGCTGGCTGGCTAGTGGTTTTTGAGCCGAGCCGTGACATCACTAATTTGCTGATTCATTGCTTACTAGCCTCCTTGTCTGATTACTGATTGCTGACTTGACCACTTGATTGATTACCTAGCATTACTGATCACACTTAGTCAGCTCTGTTAACCACATAGCAAGACTGATTTGTCATCCAGTAGTATACTTGTATTTATACTTGTGCTAGTACTAAACTTAGGCCCTAAGCCTGAGTTAACTCAGTTTTTGTCTTATTACTCTGAACCTTCTGTGTGCACATCCAAGGCCCTCTTTATCTCAGATCATTTATCTTTTGACTTGTGTTCACTCACAAGTCACACAGAGCTTAGTGATTGAGCTATATCAATCAACTTGTCTGTGCACCACCTGTATCAGACCTTCCCAGACTGACCTCCTGCCTAAATAGGCAATTCCTGACTTCACTCGACTTAGGACCACATTCAGTCCTACAGCAAGATCACTTGACGCATAGGTAGAGCTCCACTCCCTTTGCTGACCCACTTGAATACCAGAACTTTACTTGGTCACTATCACGATAATGATCCCAAGATGGATCGTAGCAATAGGACCAAAAGGAATGAGGAATGAGGCACACATGTGGCCTCCATTGAGTCCGTCACACATTGTCACACCTGATGTCATGCATATCCTTGCTAGAAAACATTGCAAAAAGCCTGTGAGCACAAAAGCAGCTGCATTTGAGGGCATCCACATTCTCATGTGCTGTTCCATAGCCTGCATAATCATTTGATTAAATTTTGCTTTATTTTCATTTTATTTACACTCTAAGACATGTTGAATAAAAAATAACTTAAGATGATATTTTAAAATGCTGGGCTAACAACTACTGTAATTCTGAATTTTGTTTCGTAACTGCTAAAACTCAAAAATTCTCTTGCACTGGCCACACTCCTTCAGAAATTTGTCAAATAAAGCTCCAGGTACCCCCCATTTATGCAGGAGACATTTCACTACAGTTCCCCAACTGTCTGTGAAATGAGGGGAAGTTTTGAAAAGAAATTTGCATTAATATACATTCATTTGTGTCACCCCACTTTATGTTGCCCCCTCACTTGTGTTTCACCTAAGTCAATATCTTATCATCTACTTATCTCCCTGGCCATCTCTCATATCTGAGAACCAGTATCCCACAATCATGAGGTGTCAGTGTGGGGGAGAGCTAGGAGGGTTCAGGACAAAGAGGGAGCCTAAAAAGTGGTTGATGCATCCAACATGTCCAATTGGCTAGCTGAACTGCCATTGGCTTAGGTAAGACAATCAGAAGGAATAGAATAGGAATCACACACATGATTGGTCCTTGACCATTAGGTGCATGAATGTTAAGGACAACTCATGTTGTTGGCAACTTGTTGCTGTAGCCCAGACCCAGAACAAAAGAACTACTCCCAAGCGGCTCCTTCATATACACTGGTTTGGCCTTCTTTCTCTTGATTCACACAACCTGACGGAATTGCAGAGCAACACCAGCTTTGCAAGCTTTGGTCTGATAAGAAAGCAAATTTTAATTGGTGAAGAGTAAATGTCAGAATGGTGTGGGACTACAGCTGGGGGGGTGGGGGGGTGGTGAGGGTGTGGATGGTCTATTGAAGAAGCTCAAGGAATGATTGATCACAAGCAGTCCCCCCAGAGAAGCACCCCCTGTGCCCAGGAGCCTGCACAACTACCATGTTGCACCAGTACCACATAACAGACTCAGAAATGGAGACTCTCTGCTGTTGCTCTTCCACCATCATGGCAGATATGTTCCAGGCAAATCCAGCTGCCTGACAACTATCAGATTGAAATTTAATTACTCTTCATTATTTCCACTTCCCATTCATGCACTAAAGGGTTGCAGAAACAGTACTGCAAACATGATGTGATACCTTTGTGGAATATTCTGGACTGAACTGTCATGTCACTCTACTCAGTTACTCAACATACTCAACCTTGAAGAGACTGTCTTTGGTGCCACTCCTGTCACAGGTACAATGTTCATGTGCCGCATGATTGTATTTGTACGTTACGATTCGGACTGATACAATAAGGTTCTGATTGATGTCGGACTGATAAGCCTAGTAGTACATATCCTAGCTATCAGTACTGTTACGAACTTTTTACCTTTTTCTTTGCGATACTGTGGACTGCTTACCTCATTATGCTTACTCCTTCTTACCTTACCTCAGATTGATTACTGTACGTATTGCCTGTATGCTGCCACCTATGCTCTGATGACTCCTGCCTGATATACTGATATGCGCTGCCTCAAGTACTGATACTATGTGTGACTGTGTGCCCTACAATAGCTACTGTACGCTACTGGTACTACTACTACTAGGACTAGTTGTGACTCAGACCCTATTAGCGTAGTTACCTGGACTCCCTGTATTTAAGCCCACCTTACTTGACAGTTGAGCCTTAAGCTCGACTTTGTACTCAATCTACATTGTCTTCATCCTCTTTCACTTAGTGCCAGCCTAAGTGTCTGCTTCAAGATTTCTCCTCTTATCTCCTCACCTTGCTCGCCCTCGGCTCGTCGCTGAGAGTACTCATATGCCTGCTTAGTGCTGTAAACTAAGACGTCTACTGCTAGTTAGTCCTAAAGCAGTAATCATCGTGTGCCCCCAGCCCAGACCTCCCACTTAGTCCATCTCCATCATATTCTTACTCAAAGTGGTCCCCGGCCCGCCTCGCTGCTCGTTGGCCCATGTCCCACCACCTGTCGATCATCATCAGCCGTGTAGTGACACCTTAAGCGCCCTATCGGTCAGCTACACTGGATTGCTGCCTCCTTCGAACCTACTTCCGATTTATTGCCCCCTTCCTCTGCCGTCTATTCCTATTCAATTGTTGACCAAGTCGGTTAACTACCTACTCATCTAAATCTACAGATAGTTCATAGAACTATAGCAAATCGTCCAGTACCGTGAACGGCCTGTAGAGCCATAACAAGTACCCTGTTTCATTTTTGCTATGCGTCCCCCATTTCTACTCTGTTTCATACGATTCCTTTCTTGTCTTGTGCCCTAGGATCCCGTGTACTAGTAGTGGCATTACCGCCTGTCTATAAATAGACCTTCGCGACGTCAGGACTCACCAAGTTGAGTCTTCTGTCGCAATACAGTTGACTTTACCTCTTTTCCTCCTTCCTGAGTGGCAGTGCCTTTCTCTCCCTAAGGCAGCGTGCAGTAACTCAGTACATTTTTCACTCTGGAATACCTCTTGGGTTGGCAGTATGGTTATCATAGAGACTTAGGACTCTATACTGTCTGCATTGTCTTCCTAGTCTCACATCCTAATCAACCCCCATTCTTACGATTCTGAGTCTTAGTGTCGCGATGTCCAATACTCGTACCACAATTCCATGGGTGAATCCCTTGGTGGTGACAACTCCATCATGCATGTCTCCAGCTCTCATTTTGTTGCAATGTCCACTGTAGCAGCTTCACAAATAGGGCCACTTTTATGAATACAATTAAGGCCACATAACTGAAATGCCTTGGTCTTATGTATTCTCAGTCCTACCACCAGCACCTCCCTGCCCACCTCCACCCTTTTACCTCACCATTAGTTCATGGACTTTCGATCTGCAGGACCAGAGATCTCTTTCAACTTCACAACCTCTCACATTCTGGTAACCACGTGGTCTCAGAAGCATTAGTACTTAACCCCTATGGTGCTGAATTCAGATCCAAGTCCACATCCCACCATTAAGCCTAGAAGTCCCTGTCATACAACACCACACTCACAATACTACCAGATGGCCAGTGACTAACTCTATCAAGCTCATTACCTTCCTGGAGATGCCTTTCTTCCCATCCTACACCAACCAAACATCCATGTACTGCAGAACGCTATGATCAACCCTGATAGGGACATTCTTCCTTCAGCATGCTCATCTACTATTGGCCTTTCACTTCTCAGATCCTGCCCCCTGGTGAAAATGGCCAACTTGAGGAACTTTGGGAGGACATACCTCAGCCTGTTGGGGGTGTTGCAAGGCCACCTCTGTAGATAAACCAGAAGGTTATATTGAGTTGGAAACGAGTACGCGTCACACAGGAAAGATCTCAGGTGTACTGGTGAGTACAGCAACTATGTATTAGTGTGATAAGAAACTTACCTCAGGTGTACTGGTGAGTACAGCAACTGAGGTACACAATGTCAACTACCTACTGTATGACATGGCAGTCACTACCAAATAGTACCAAATAGTAAATAAATAACTACCACTAAGTCCCAAAGAGAGTGGATAAGGCCATTAAATGGCAACACAAAAGATTGTAACACAAATGAATGTATAGCAATACAAACTCACTTTTAACAACCTTGGCACCAAGATCCCCACAATGTCAATGTTGGCTATGGTGTCATGGCAGGCCATCACCCTTGGATGCTAGATGTTACTGGCCTCTTGGATCATGAGTGTAAGTGTGGAGGAACCGGCCTCATGTTTGCAGCATATATGATTATTAGGGTAGCCTTGTGTTCTGTGACAGTCAGCCTCGTGTTAGCCTTGTGTTTATGTTGTGTTTTCTTGTACCTGATAGCTATCTGCCTCATGGAGGCCTTATGCTAGTAGCATGTATCCTAGCTTAGTCATCGTCCCTTTTGTAGTATATAAGCTATGCCTTGCTGTCCCTAAGACGGCAAGTTGAGTCTCCTGTCTCAGTAGTCTCAATATACTCCTTTTCATCATCTACACTTTGGGTGGCAATAGGGTATGAACCTATATTGCGGGAACCTGTCGCTCTATAAGCCTTGGACAATGCTTCAGAGTTGTCTCTCTCATCTTAATAATTGATGTAGAGTATCTTTGCCAATGTCTACTCAGACGTTCTTCATGCAACTTATAGCACTTGCAGCAAGACTATCCCTTTGAGCCTAGTCTATTGTCAGCTGCATCACATGGCGGTGACACTAGATGTTAGTATTTTCTGTTACCTTGTTACAAACTTTTTACCTTTTTACTGTACTATGGACTGCTGATCCCATCATGCTTACCCACTTGCTCTGCCTTATCTCAGACTGATTACTGTATGTATTGCCTGTGCGCTGCCACCTATGTTCTGATGACTCCTGCCTGATGTACTGATATGCCCTGCCTCAAGTACTGATACTATGTGTGACCATGTGCCCTATGATAGCTACTGTATGCTACTGATACTACCACTACTAGGACTAGTTATGACTCAGATCCTATTAGTGTAGTTACCTGGACTCCCTGTATTCAAGGACTGCCTGACTAGAGAGTTGAGCCCTAAGCTCGACTTTGTACGCAATCTACATTGTCATTTGTCCCTCCTTACTTAGTGCCAGCCTAAGTGTCTGCCTCAAGACTTCCCCTCTTATCTCCTCACCTCGCTCACACTCAGCTTGTTGCTGAGAGCATCCCTACGCCTACTTAGTGCTGTAAACTAAGATGTCTACTGCTGATTAGTCCTAAAGCAGTAATCATTGCATGCCCTGGCCCAGACCTTCCATCCCATCCATTACTATCATTCTCATACTCGAAGTGGTCCCCAGCCTGCCTTGCCACTCGTCGGCCTGTGTCCCACTCATACCGATCACCATCGGCCGTGTAGTGATCTACTACCTTCCCCATTTGTCTTATGCAAGCATCTCCTCTGGATTGCCATATCCTTTGGATCTACCTTCGGTTCATCACTCCCTACCTTTGCTGTCTATTCGTCTCTAGCTGCTAATCCATGTTCATCAATCCCTTACCATTCCTCCGATCCTATTAACAATCATAGGACTATAGAAAGTCGTCCAGTACTATGAATGGCCCATAGAGCCATAACATACCTGGTCCAGAACTTCAACAAATGACACTGGTTAACAGGACCATGGGGCTCCATATATGTTTCCTAATATGGGACATGCCCAAGACATCCCTGCACATGGACAAGTGAATACTCCAGTTGGTTCTGATTTAGGCTACCTATTTACACCTGTAACAAGATAATTCAATGCAGGTGAATCAGGGTCATGGCTGCTTTGGCTATGCTTCTCTCTACATCCCACCAAGTCATGCTCAGGGTGTCTTCTTTCATCCATTTGATCATCAAGTCCCCATTCCTGTCCAACCAAGGGAGGACAATATCTGACAACTGGCTAGTCATTACTTTCACCATAACCACCCCAATTCACAGGTCAATATGGTCTGGATGGAACCAGGTGCTGCTGGTTGATTCAAAGTGACAATTATTCTCAAAGCATCTGATATTTTCTGAGTTAATCTTTCCTTCAGACACTTCATTGCTGCTTTCTAATGACTGTAAATTGATTTTTGGAGCATTTTGTCTTTCCATCACATGTTCATCTTATTTATTCATGCATCACCTGTGCTGCTGTGCTGTGTGTAGTTAGTTTTATTTCCCATATTGAGTGCACTGTCTCCAAACTCTATATTATATACTGATGCTCCAAGTCTGGGCTATCCCAGGTCATGTCTCCAGCACACCAGAGGTCTCTTAAGAACTTGGTTAGAACTTGAAAGTATGCACAATATTCTAACCCCCATGATTGAAGCAGTCCTTCTGATATGAGACCTGGTAGAGAGGTCTAGATCATAAGCCCAACACATGGATTCCATGCAGAGCTTCTCAAGGAGAGGTTCAAGGAGAGGTTTCCAGCAATTTGTGTCATAATTAGACAGGTTGGAGGCATGCAGAAAGGGTGCCAGACAGTGACAGTAGGACACCCCAACTCACTACAACAGCATTCAAAACACCTCAAGAACATAGGGTTGATGGGGACATGATCAGTACAACAAAATACCCTGGTGCATTGGCCAAACACTGGATTCTGTACTATGACTGAGTTGGCAATATCTGGGATGGGGGTGCTTTGGTAAGCTTTTTATTTCCCTTTCTCAGCTGTTTGGGTATGACATATGAGTATCCCCATGTGTATATGCACTGGTAACTTAGTTGCCATGTTATTGTCTAGAAATCTGAAACATTTTCAAGGGTTGAATGATCCATTAGGACAAGGCATGGTGGTTGAAGATGCTTCTTTGACTTTAATTATCAAAGGGTGATAACCAGCAGTGCACTTAAGGCATAAAATCCTGCATATCTCCAACTATCACACCTGCAGCTGGTGGTGCAGAGGAAAAGGGCATGCAACTGCACCTGTATCTGGTGTACAAAAGAACATAAATGTGCAATTCGAGGTACCAATGATGGGGGACTGAGATTGACAGATACATCTAGTGATCACATGCTCTGTCATTCATCAGCAAACTGTCCAACTACTTTTCCACTAATTTTCTTAATTTTTTCAAATAGCAAGTACATCTTGGCCAATAGTTAACTCCTTGCCGCAAGGAGAATCCATTACTTGTATAGTACTTGTTAACAGAGATATACTTGTTAAATCTCATACCTGTAACCCACCTACTCATCACTAAGTCACTATCATGCAAAACAAATAAATCTCAATATTAACTAATAGTTCCAGTTATTTAAATAACTAATACAACATAAATAATAAACTAAGAACAGGAGAAACCCAGGGGACAGTAACAGACAGGAGGGTTTATATACCTTCGTGCATGTGCACGGACCATTTGGCCCTTGCCATTGCTTAGTTGTCACTTCATTCAGGTACCTGCAGGGGTATGTGAAATACTTTTTGAAGTGAATATACTTGCCGATGTGGATGTGCTTGCTCAAGGGTCTAGTTTGGCAAGTAGCCGATTCTACTTTTCTTAATTTTTTACAAAAAATTATGAAAATTATGAAAAAATTAAGAAAAGTACTGGAAAAGCATTTGGACAACTTCCTGATGTTGAATGTACTGAACCATCATGCATGCTGACACCTTGCTCCAGAAATTAGACTGATGATCATTGATCAATGAAATTTTTTTGTGAGCATGGTAGCAATAAGGCAATGAGTTAACCCTGGCTTAATGATGTCTAGCTCTAATGGCCCAGGTGTAAAGTGCATGGATCAGCACACAAATGCTGTATTATGTCCACCCTAAACTCATGTCTAGCCCGATATCATGTATACATATTGTAGATGTGTGGATTCTCTGCGTAACTTTTTCAGTCTATTATTTGTAAAAAAAATTGTGAAAGCACCAGTGCTGACCCTTTTTCGCACAGATGTGCTGGGGGTCGAAGGTTAGCAATTAGCTTTGCAAGGATCTGAACCACATTTCTTCCTTTTTGAGTTGGCAGTGATTCCTCCTGATAATCAGACATCAGTGACATCAGTGACTACCTCCTGCAATGTGCGTGTGAATGTGGTCCCCAATTCGTGGAACTCATCCCACGGTGGCTTCGCACTGGTGATGGACCCTACTGTTGAAGAGCAGCACCGTGCCATGCTTGATCTGGCTGCCTTATTCCCGCTTGGTGTCACGGACAGCCGCTGTGTTGGCACCATGCTTATTACCTTACTCTCTATTTCTCTGTTCCGTGATGTCGCTTACTTTGCTATTGCCATCCTCATCGACTCCCGTCCTCTCTCGCATTCTACTATAGTAACTGCTCGTGCCTGCCATGTTAGCCGCTCCTTTAAGTACTCTTTTCTGCCAGCTCGACACCTCAGTTTGTGCCCTCCGCATGCACCACTGAGGTGAGCTTTCCATTCGTTACTTATCCTTTCCACACCAGTACTTACACCTAGCACAGTTCTGTCTCTTGCTTGCTAGGTGAATATACACAGTTCGTGCCCTCCGCGTGCACCACTGAGTTCTGTCTCTTGCTTGCTAGCTCCGTCGCCGTTGTGTGCTGCAAAACCTCATCCCCAGCCAGAAATCCGGCGATCATGGTCGATTGTTATCGGATCGCGTCGGATGAGTGATGGTGTTCGTTTTGGTCCCAAAAGTGGCAGGATCCGGTATTAAAAATGAATGTAACAGTACTCGATTGCTTGTTATCGAACGTTTGATGGCAATCAAAGGCATTTCTTATTATCGGACGTGTGATGGAAATCGCAAGAGTTCGTTATTATCGATCCTGAATACACTTTATTTATTCGAACGGGATCAAATCCCATCGGACTACAGACAAAAACGAATGCTAATGAACTCCTACAAATACCCCTCCCTTCCAGGAAAACCTAAGTCGGCGATTGACGAGGATCCGTGTGACAACTTGCCCAATACGAGTGCAGGCTTCTATGGGCGCTGGGGGAATGGATTTGGATGCCGATGTTGTGGTGGGAATGGCGCATCGAGGGGATCTGGGGAATAGTGATAATGTGGGGGATAACGAGGAAAACTATAGGAACAATCAGATAGGATTACTGAAAGTCGTTACAAGCTCACCAAATTTGAGTGCAGCAGACGGAAATTTACTTATTTCGATGCCGCCTTTTTGCCCTTGCGCCTGCCACGGGCAGCAGACCTCTGAGAGAAATTAGCCAGAGTATTTCAAGTTCCATATCGGTGGACCTACCTCAGCACGCTCCGTGGCCTTCACTCTGGCCATGTAGCCCTGAATCCATGGGTGTGAGGATCAATGAAACGCGTTATCCAGTTCTGTTGACACAAAGACATACCTTAAGAACTTCCATCGAGTTTTCGTCTTTCTGGAGATTATCCCAGTACATATTAAATTCTCCAACGGTGCCCTCTGGGTGTGATGCACACCATTCAACAGCACAAATGTTCCTGAAAAGATTGTTAGCAGTTCTCACACCACAAGGGATATTCTTACCTTTCAATATTCTCTTTTCCGGGTACCATCTTCTGGGTGTGCTTGTACCTGTTCTGGCGCGCTCGCTCAAAGGCGCCTGGTGACTTGGGGCCCCTGGCTTCTTCCGCCTTGTCTTCGTATTCCTGGACATGTGTGATAACTTGTGAGTTTTGCACACGTGGCTACATTTGGTTGAAGTGACGTACCTTGCGGGACCCTTCACCCAGTTTGTCCCAGAACTGGTTGAATTGCCCGCGCGTGCCTTCCGGGTTGAACCTGCACCAATCTTTGGTGCATAGATTGCTAATGCCAGCAGTTAGTTTCAGTAGCAACCTAAGGAATATACGTACTAGCCCGATATTTCGAAACCAGGTACCATCTTCATGGGGTACCCGAACGTCTTCTGCTTCAGTTCTCGGATCCTGATGACACTCGACAAGCTCTGCCGCGGTGGAGTGGAGAGATTGGATTCATCGTTGTCTGTTCTAGGTGTGGCCTGTTCTGCCTCAGCTGGAGGGATGCCGGGTACAATGTCTAATATAGGGTACTGGTTTTGGCTAGGGTGATTGAAGACGTTGGCACTGCGAGGGGAGAATGTCAGTAAATCCAATGAAAGATAAGGAAACTTACAGCGGATCCCTCGACGGCCTGGCCCTTGGCCTCGAAGTACCTAGGTTACCTCCCCCTTCGTTCAAGTTGACTCGTGTGACCTGCAAAGGCTCGGTGGTATTGGCTTCCTCTGGTGGCTCGGGCGTCGGGCTACCCTCCATATTACTGTCGGAATTTGACCCGTCATCGTCACCGTCATCGTCATCGTCATCTTCATCGTCATCGTCGTGGTCTTTGTCGTGGTCTTTGCCTCTGTTGTCGGCCTTGGCCCTCTTCCGAGCTTGCCCTTCTTCTCCTTTCTTCTTGGCTTCATCCTGCATCTTCTTGTCGTACCTTTTGTACCATTGAGAGTACAACGACGTCGTTAGGGCATCCACCTTCCAGTGATTGTCGCAATACCGCAGCACAGGCCACTTTAGCTCCATGTCGTAATTGTACCGGTCGAGAACTTCCCTGGATACGTCGCGCCATTTTCTTGGGGCCTCCCCTCGCACGTAGATTCCTTTCAACAGCGATCTCCCATACTCTCTGATCTGACCAGCCAAGGTACCATCGATTGGCGTGCCATCGGGATGCTCGACGTAGAGCATCATGACATTCTCCCCTTGAGCGGCTCTCGCTGATCCTTGCGATGAATTCTTTTTTCCTCTAAGATCGGAGGTGTTAATCTGTTTTTCTTGGGCGTCCTTCCACTGCCTCCTAGTCCAGTAATGGATATTTGGGTAGTCAGATCGTAAACACACAATCGTGTTGAAATCCGGTCTCCCTGCATCAGACACGCGTGCCGGGAAAGGATTGGATGGTGCCGGGAAAGGGTTGGATGGGTCAGATATGGGCGTCGGATCGTCTGGATGTGGCCTCTTCGTGGCCTGGACGAAATTGGTGATGATGAGTTTGTGAAGCTCTTCGTGCGATTTCCTATGCATAATAAGACGCTCGTGAGGAATAATCCAAAAGAGTGAAGGAATATAATACTCACTTAACGGTTTCGAGTTCTTTTTTTGTTATCTCTAGTTCCTTTTCATTCCGTTGGTACTGCCAGAGTCGAGAATATGATATATATGCGCCTGGTTCGCGGCCGTCTGTTCCAGTTACCGAGCCAGGAGTTGTCATGTTACCAAACGAGATGTTTGCCGGAGAAAGCAGACCGCCATCAGAGAAGCCAGTGTTCCGAGTAAGAGATGAATCGCCCGATTGTGAGCCGTAATGAGGGGTATTGAGTAAATCCGAGAAAGACATTGATTTTCGGGGTTTATTTGTCTCGAGAAAAAAGCTTTATGAGAGGGGGACTTTGACAGGATAACAGTGAGATGTGGGAGAGATGAAGGGAAAAAAGATTCGGATCCATACGCAAAAACGCGCCTTGTGCCTCACGTGGGTTTTCGCTTAGATAAGATGTATCGATTTGGCTATATACTTTCCAAAACGGGTACACATACCCCGTGAGATTACATGGAACTGCTATCACGCTAAGTCGCCCTTGAAACTCGTGATATCGATTTAAGAGCACCGAGCGGATAAATAAAACATAAACTAACACGAAGGAAATAAATTTATTTTATTGTAATACTACACTGTCTGTACTGCATGATGAAACAACTATGTCTGCACCTCAGCTTCATCACCCAGGGTATCCTCTGCGCCTGACATCAGCGCGACATCAAGTCCAGGCTTCTCGACGAGGAAGAAGCGCCTTCGCGCGGGTTGTCCTTGTATCACTGGTGTGTGAGGTGCCATTGATACGACAGCTAGGATGTTCTTGACATCGATGAACTTAAGCCCCGAGTCATCTTGATATTCGCAAGACCACAAAGTGCCCACTGATAAGGAAAGGAGTGTTGGATCTGGATTGGAAAACAAGGACACGAGCGCGAGGGCAATCCCATCTTCTTCGCGGGAGATGTATATAAAAAACCTGACTTCTGCCAGTCTTATTTCGTTGTCCATTAGTATCTACATGCTTATCAGTGATAAATCAATGACTTGCGATGTCTGACGTGCCTTGACATTCCGTGCCGTTCGACGCTTTTCGAGCGGTTTCTCGAGTTCTTTCCAGGCACTGTTGCAGTTCTGGCCAGTGGGTATTCGAAGCCTTGCCCATCGGCGCACAAAAATGCTGTCCTCTCTCGGAGCTGCCGGTAAGAATTCACGTAAAGCCTCTGCCTCACAATCTCGCAGAGCACGTTCCTCTCCATTGCGGGCACGAAGTAAGACGTACCCGTCACCGAGATCTATGGAACCACAAGGAAGATCTTTCGCCATAGAATCTCCTTGATCTAGGTCAGGGATCATGGCTCGGAGTGCATTGATACGAGCGCGCCGGATACCACGTTGCGAAAGATTGGCAAAGGGATTGGAATGCTGTTTAATCTCCTCGCCCAAGTTCCCAATCGTGCGTTCCAAAGTCCACTGAGACGAACAGATGAGTGGGCCAACATGAATGACCTCGCGGGGCAGGTGCCATAAGGAGTGCATACACGGCCGAACAAAGTGGATGCGCGTCGCCTTACGTTGGCAGTAGATTATCTTGAATTCTTGTACAAACGATGCCAGTGCCAGTTGCGCCTCGCAGACATCACGATGTGTGATCTTATGTTGATGCACCAGCCGAATTCCACGGACCAGTTTACAGAGGTTGTGGAAGTATTTATCAGGTAGGAGACCATAGAGAAGACCCGGTCCTAGCCCATAGAGATAAAGCAGGAACTCCCAAGCTTTATAACCGCTTGTCAGTTTTTCGGCAATATTGCGTGGGGGACGGTCAAAAGAGCTAGGTAGATAGTGTAATGCATCTGCTACAGCCTTGCCATGGTCCTGCCAGACTTCCCCTCTGAGCACAACCCAGTCTCAAGTAGATTTATCGTCTGGCGTCGTACAATCGATGGTGCCACGCCATAAGCTTATCATGAGATCCGGAAGATTGAGGGCCGCCAGGTGCATAATATCTGAGCCTGCAGAGTTAGGAAGCCCGAGCGTAGAAGATCGGTCAAGACCAGAGAAAATTGATGGCTTGGATATCCCAGTAGCCAAGCGTCTTGCACGGTATTGGCTCTCGTTGGGCGAGGAAATGAGATTGCGCAAATTCTCGTGATACGTCTTGCACGACAGAACAGGGAGCCTCTTGACATCGATATCCGGATGGGAGCAACCCTCAACATCATAGTTTGCAGGCTTCAAGAGAGCTGGGAAGTAGTGCTTCCCATTATTCTCACAACGCCCAGGCATACTACAGTAGAGGCAGCAACCATGCTTGCCATGATAGCCTACGAGCCCAGTGACATGCATCATACCAGGGCCATCCGCAGTGATGAGTGCAAGGAAGACTTTGGATAACACGTTGCGCTGAAGAGCTGCATCCCAGATTCTGAGTCCTTCTTTCTGGAGAGCTACTAGATGCTGGAGGCCTGGAAAAAGAAAAGAATCGAGACTTTTTGGGTTGTTTGGGCCGGGAATGAAACCACCAATGAAGACGTGCTGCTTCTTGTAGCGAACAGAAGGGGGAAGATTCACGAGCACCCATATGTAGATCCAGCATGCGGATAGTTTCTTGGTGTACAGCTGCGCACCGTCAATCGAAAACATGAGCACGACGTCGTCTTCTCCTATGCGCCCGTCTCGAAAGGCATCTATAAAGTCTGCACCGTGGAGGACGTCAGAATATTCATCCAGAAAGGGCTTCTCTTCGAGCTCCGTAAGCACGCGAGCTCTCTCTTCGCGTAAATAGTGCGCGCATCGAGCAGATTCTGGCGCGCGGTACAGAGCCTGTATCTGAGGACCTATTGGAATGGTGTGGAATTCCTGGCGAGGAATTCTGTCCCTACCATCGCTCGTTTGAAGCCGGAACTGATCATAGCGCGGTTCGGAGCACATTGGACAGGCATCGAGATCAAGAAATGGGCCAGTGTATGCGATGCACGAGTTGATACACATGTGGTGCATAATAGATTCTATACCCATAAGATCGGCGACGAGCCATTTGGCCTTGTAGTACGAAGGTAGTTTTGCATCCGGAAGGCGGCGCAAGATGATCCGGCGGTTCGTCTCATAAGTTATATCTGAGGGATTTTCCAGATATAGTTCTATTGTCGTGCGTTTGTCCTCATCGATAGCTAATGAAGGTAGTCCATGAAGCGGATTACGAAGGCGCTCAAGTGCCTCAGCAGATAGCCCAGAAGTAGCATCGTCCAGTGTAGCTTGTTGGAGACCCTTCACAAAGTCCACTGTCACCCTGAGATCATTAAGATGGATGTTCTCCTGAAGCCAGAGATCCAAGTCCTCGATGTTGCCAGGGGAAGCCTCTTCGACGTCGTGAGATGGAGTGGGACCACCATCCCAGTCGTCCTGGCCTTGGGCTTGCGTAGAATCAAAATTGTCTGTGCTGCCAGAAGGTTCATTATTGCCAGAGACGATACCATCGGTAGATGTAGACTCAGAGGGGCCCAAGACATCGGGAAACGGCTGTACGGATGGCCCAGGAGGAGGAACCTCGATCTGTATATCATCCTAAGGCAGGATAATCAGGACCATCGAGATATCCTTCCGAGGGATGGACGAACCGCGCGCTCTTCATTATAGCCATCAAATGACTGGCGCACTCATTTATTTAGAGGCTTCCCAACCATACTCCGGCTGGAGCTCTGTACGGTGTTTGATGACGATGGGTGCACAAGTGGGAGGTTTCTCAAAAATGCCTGCGTAGACGGAGCGAATTCGGACAAGGGATCCCGGTACTGCTTGTGCCGATACCATGTTCTTTGGGAGACTTCTTGTCTGTACCCGCGGCACAACTTTAGACAATCACAGTAATATGTCTTACTAGACATGTATTAGACGATTTAACCT
>QFEY01005862.1:0-15724 GCA_003316435.1 Russula virescens | reverse complement strand
GTGCATGTTCCCTCGCCTTCTCCACCACCAGCGCCATCACTGGCACTAGCATCAGGTCCCTGTTCGCAATCGTCTGGAGGAGGTCCCTTGATGGCAAGCGCAAATAGCGCACGATGGCTGATTGTCGTCACGACGCTCCTCCTGACCGGGAGGCCAGTGGGATCGGCTAGTACCGAATTTGTGAGAAATGTGATAGCGACGACCATGTCTTCCGGTGCGCTATGGAACGGGAGCGGAGCGGGTGCACGAACGGGCCGCACACACTCCGGCTCTAGCTCTGGCTCCTGTGAGGATACCCTGGGCACATGCCGGCACTCTATGTGCCGGTCTGTTTGCATATATACCATGGCGAGGGGGCAGTGAAATTCGGGGAATCCAAGCGTGCGCACGAGCTGCAGGCTTGGAACTGGGTCAGGTGTCGCTGTCGGTGTGCCATCGTTGCTAGTTGAGCCTTTTCCTCTTAGATTTGGACTCGGACAGGCCACACGGCAGAGCTCGATGGACAGAGTGTCGCGCCTGAAGAGGAGTACCAGGTCGGATGAAAGCACGGCGACCGCAGCCTCATACGTCCCATTGGGGGCACAATTTACCTTGTGGCGTAATCTGTGGGTGACGCAGCCGTATCATATAAAGATGTGACTTACTAGCGTCATGCGCCCCTGCTTCCAATCCACAAGGTATATGCAGTCGCTCTCTGTGTTCTCCTCATTGCGCACGTTGGCCAGTATAAGCACGATGATGTCACCCATAATATCCATCCGCACATTATTGGGGGCAAGCGGCAGTGTCGTGTCAAGCTGGATGTTGGGCTCCTTTGCCAGTGGGTGCGCGCCGCCCGTCTTAAGGCTCTTGAATCCAAGGATTGTCCTCCGCCTTATGTTGTCAATTGGGGGGAAGCTGGTTGGTGTTGGAACAAGGAAATTGAATGGAAGTGGGCAAGTCGAGTCGAGGTAACTTGGTATTCACCTGAGTACGGCGACAACGAGGTCATCCTTTTCGATCGAAAGTGCTTGCGAGACCCACTCCGAGCGTGGAGGATAGTCGATCTGCTGCCATAGATACTGGCCTGTACGTAGCGCGTCGCGGAGGTCGACGTACGAGAGCACGGCGCGGCTTGGACCCGTAGAGTTGCCCAAGTTGACATACTGGACAGAGAACAGGTAGTCGTTGGAAAGAATGCACGGGCCATAAATATATCGATCTCTAGACTCAATCATGAGTCGCGGTGTGGCCAAGTACCTCTCTAAATCTGCCCATGAAGCCTCCCATTGTCTGAGCGATTCAACCCGATCGGTGATGGAACGCGTAGACAGGTCACAGAGCGGGTCGTAAACGCCCGCGAGCCCAGTGCGATATATATACTGCAGCAGGAGGGAGCCTTCTACAACATCGCGGAATCGCTTGCAGCTGAGCATGAGCGCAGCGAGGTCTTGCGTGTGTAGATATGATGCGATATGTTCGATGAGCTCGTGTGAGAGAGAGAGAAACGACATGGCCTCTGAGACGTCGCATGCAGCGGCGCTAACTGCCAGGCGCCGGAGGACGATGGGACGTGCCCGCGGCAACTGCCGAAGACGGCGTTTACTCCAAGAGTACACTGGCAGTACCTTGAAAGTTCGTCTCTGATCCAAGTTCGCTCTCAGGCCTCCTTTTCCCCACGTCACCGATTGCGAGCCTGTACAGATAGCAACAGTCACAACAAGAGCAGAATATTGATTAGCGAAAGAAGCGCAAGCGCAAAAGGGATAAGGAACAGCAACAGACTCGGCCTGGGCCGCATCCAACATCCCCTATATCCCTTCCTCCCACTAACGATCCCTACGCAGACTCCACTGCAGTAGCACCGGCACTAGAACTGGCTCTTGATGAGACACTCCTCCCAGTGGTGATATGAATACTGCATGCTGCGTGGATGCAGAGCAGTATTGCTGGGTGGGATGCATGCAGGCGTTGCTATCCGAGCATGGAGTAATACTGCACGATAATAGCACTTTGGTGCACATGTTGGCATGGGCTGGGCATAAAGTGATCTGGGAACTTAGCATCGAACACGGCATCATACTCGACTCTAAGGTCTGTGCCATTTTTTCTCTTTCTCCGCAGGTGTCTCTTCAAAGCACTCACTCCACATTAAGACACTGGTGGTAGCCCCAGAAACAAGCATACACACTGCATACGCGCCGCCAGATGAGCACGAGGATCTGCTCTGCCTCGAAGCATCCAACCGATGCACTTCACTTGCTCCATTCCCGGAAAATTGGAATGAATCTCGCCTCGGTCCCTCAACCTTTCCCTTATTTAGCCTCTCCTTTTTCCTCTATCCTGTAAATATCCTCGGGTTCTGCATAATGGAAAAGGGTGCTGTATCCCCTACATCGGGGAAGAGATACTTTGATAATTTCAGCATACTAGCAATAATTTTTGGTAAGTTATGCATATCCTAGATTATCGCTCGCTAGCTTGCTGCCCGTAGCCTGGCCATAACTTACTCATATTATCATCATTTATCATATTTTATATTTGGTATTATACCAATAATTTGGCACGCTCACACATAAATTTACGAAAATATAATGATATTTTCATACTAGCTAACTTGTCGGCTACAATACCATAGCAGTACGCTAATGCAAGCCATTGTCCAATGGTATTACCAATACCAAACCACATATAAATAAATAGATAGAAACTGACTGAAACGACACAATATAAATGAGAGATCTTGAGAACTTGGTATAAAGACCCTATGTTGACTAGAATAGGGTCAGTGAAGCACACAGTAGAGGGCACACAGATGACGTACAATGGGGCTTGTAAGTATAGTTGGTGTTGAAACCAAAACCCGCCCAATTAAACTTCCAGTTCTTCAATGTTGAGGTTTGCAATCAGAACTGCTGCAGTGCCACCACCTGTCATGCTGGATATCCAACCACATATTAATGACAACAAACACAATGATACTGACAAATGAATACTTACCTTGCCTGAGAGTAGATGTCCGACATCATATTATGAAATGCAAGAGGATGACGCTCCCGAATATGATGAAATGTTTCAATATGACCTTGATACACATCAAGATATGCATTAGCTGAGAAGTCCATTGGGTGATGCCTTCCACTACGCCACTCATAGATGGCAGCATAGAGCTGATAAAATGTATCAATACTGCTAGCATATTGGATAGATAGCAAGTCTCACTGCTGTAGCCACTAAGGCTACCATTGGTATTGGCACCTCATGCTTCTCTGTCCCATCGTTGCCCTGAAAAGTTGGGAAGTGACTGTACACATATATATCAGTGCAATTGTAACCATATGCCAGAAATGAACATGAACCAACTTACTCTTCGAAGCGAGAAGCATAGGAGTTGGTCCCTCCACTGAAATAAAGATCCTGGAGTACTGAAATGATTCGCACATTGCGATAGGGGTGGGTGTGCAACGGAAGGTTATTCTGCCAGAACTTAAGTTAAATAATGCCAAAAAGATATGCTATCTGACCACTGATGACATTGGGAAGGTGTAATGGTAGTTCGACAACTGTTTTTCAACCAGTTGTATGATGCTTGCTGAAGTTCCCGCCAAGAAAAACGAAAGCTGAACTACTCCGGCACATCGCTCCTTGACCTCCCCTCGGATAAGGGCAATGCGACCCCAGGGCTAAGAGCGTCAGTCAAGTTATATTCGACATCAAAGCAATAGGACCCACTAGACGGCACATTTTAGTCATGTACTCCTCATCACCCTGGAGCTGCATATGAATATTCAATGAGCTCGGCAAATGAGAATTGGCAGAAAGGGCAACAGCCTCGCTGGCCATAGAACGAGAAAGAATGGCATCTGGGAAGGCATGAATAAAAAGTAAAGATACTCGAATATGCTCAAAGGCAGTGTGAAAGACAGTGCACATCACTGGGGACTGTAGAGTGAGCAAAATTTTATTAGTCCCCATTACTGCAATCAACTCCGTATCAGCTGGCCATGTGGCATTGGGCAAAGACGTGTTATTGTCAATGCCACTAGAGCCACTTTCTTGTGACGTGGCACTGTCACTGCCCTGGGTCAGGCTAGGAGCGGTTGCACTTGATCCTGCAGCCACAATGCCCTGGGTCAAGCCAGGAGTGCTCACACTCGATCCTGCAGCAGGACCCGAATCAGCCCATGATGGTCTCTATACGAATAGTCAGACATGTGTAGATACAAAAAACGTTATGAATCTTACCTCAATAGCAGCAGCCTGTGATGCTTTCGAGAGGTTTTTTTGAGCGTTGTCTTCAACTTGAGGCTCATCAAACCATTCAGTTTCAGTCTCGGTCTCAACCTCACTATCACCATCAGCCACAAAAGGGTCACTTTCTTTGGTGAGGTTGAAGCAGGCACAAGAGCAAGTGTTGCCATAGGCTGCAGGGACAGTATTCTGGGTGCCATGACGGCCAGGATAGAAAGATGCGGCTGAAAATTGCGCAAGTCAGCCACAGTAAACGAACATGATTCATAAGCAAACAACTCAACTCCGCCCTAGCAATGAGTTGTTCGCCTTGTTCTTGCCCTTCCTGTTATCGATTGCAGTAGGTTGTGCTTGCTGAACTGGACCACCACTACTCATCAGATTCAGCTGAACAGGATGGGCATGAACCAGCCCTTGGATCACTTATCAGCAAGGTTCTCTATCGACGCGATGCACATACCATTGTTCCGTGCCTTTTTCGACGGGGGGGGCACATTGGTTGGTGCCGTGCTGGACTCAGGACTTGCAGAGGCACTGGGCTGAGTGGAGGCGAAGGTGCGTTTGCTGTGCGCTTCCCAGATTGTCAGATATTTCTAACAAGATAGTAGTTGCAGTTGGACTTACTTTCGTGATTGTTGGTTGCAATTGATGCTGCATTGTTCTTGCTGCCGACACTACGTCATTACCTTGTCTCTGTCTGTCTATATGGCTTGAAATGGACCTAATGCTCACCTGGCTTGACTTGCCACAATATTCAGCTGAACACAGCATGCACGCGGAGGCATTTTTGAAGAAAGGTAAGGCTGTAAGAGATGAAACAAAATGAGTGTGTGGATGATTCGAATATGGGGAGAAATGACAGGATTGGGATAGGGATTTGTGCTACAGGTATGTCTCGTTTTATATGGGTGTTGCAATACTCGCTAACCGCATTCGTACATTGTACTTAGTGTTTTTTTTATATATGCTCTTTCTCATCCTCGCTTCCTGTTGCACCCCATCATGAACGCCGCTCGCCGCACACAAATTCGATGCCCTGGATGCAACAAGGGCTTTACCCCTCGTGGACTCGCTCAGCATGTTAGCAAGACTCAAGATGCCCGCTGTTGCCTTGTTGTCAACACATCGGAACCTCGATTGGTCTCCGTGCCCTTCCCTCGCATGTCTTCGCCGCCAGCACTATCCCTGATCTGTACATCTCATGTTGCATGTGAAGACGATCCAGATGATCCAGACGAGAGGCACATCGAAGAATATTCAGGGGTTTCAAACGAATTCCCAGATTTAGGTACCCATACAACAGACAGTGAGTTCACCGCGACACGTGTCGTGCCGCCCATGCCGCCATCTCATGAACAAATTATTTTAGACGACAATGTTTCAAATGAAACACTAGACCCCGCCGATATTGCTGATGCCAATGCCTTCGAGGATCTAGTACGAAATAATGATGTTTTCGTGACAACCGCCCCCGATCAGCCTACCCTCAATGAGGTGCCAGATGAGCCAGATGCTCCCGAAGAACAATCCAATCAGATGGAGGTGGGCAACTCAGAATCGATTCCAGAAGTGGTCATTGACCACTTCCCATCTGCTAGCGCAGGCGCCCCAATCGCTAGCATGTTGCACGGAACATTGTCAAATGAATCACACCAGGATATGACAGCAGACTCGCTCTGGTCACCATTTACATCCCAATGCGACTGGTTGTTTGCACATTGGGCCAAAATGCGTGGCCCATCCCTATCCGTGCTGTCGGATCTGCTGGCAATACCAGAGGTACGTACATATCTTTTTTTTTTTTGATTTTTAGGGTGCTCATTCAAGGATTAAGATTGTAGATAAACTCGGACTTTCCTATCGGTCAGTTAATGAACTCCACAGCGTGATCGACAATGAATTGCCCGGGCGGCCTTCTTTCCAATGCAAGGAGGTAACAATTGGGGATGAGCACCTTGAGTTTTATTGCAGGGATGTCTTGAAGTGTATCCAATCGCTTTACAGCGATCCCAGTTTCGCTAAGGAAATGGCATTTGCACCCGAATGACATTATACAAATCCCGCACGTGTCTCCTGCGTCTACAGTGAGTTGTATACGAGCGATTGGTGGTGGACAGTCCAGGTATGTTGATTATATTCAGAGAAATATCTTTACTGATCTTTTGTCTTAGGAACACCTAGATGCACTTCGACCAGGGGGTACAATCATCCCAGTGATTGTATCCTCGGACAAGACTCAATTAATGCTTTTCAGAGACAGAATGGCATACCCGATTTATCTCACAATCGGAAACATTCCCAAAGATGTCCGTTGCAAACCATCATGCCATGCACAAATACTCATTGGGTACATTCTGACAACCAAATTAGCGGGCATGAGTAACAAAGCTGGTCGCCGTCGTGCCCTGGCTAATCTATTTCACTCATGCATGCACAGTGTGTCACCGCCACGTGGTGCAGTTGACAATAGACTAAGCACGAAGGGATAGCCTGACTGCTAAGTAGTGCTCAAGTCGCACTAAATTGATGATGAGGATAAGAGAGACAACTCTGAAGCATCGTCTATGGCTTTCACTGGTAAGAGTTTCTGCTAAATGGGCTCCAACCCAATAGCCACCCACAGTATAGATGGAGAAGAGAAGTATATTGAGACTACTGAGACAGGAGACTCAACTTGCCGTCTTAGGGACAGCAAGGCATAGCTTATATACTACTTATGGACTGCTTACTAAGCTAGGATACATGCTACTAACTTGAGGTGTACAGCCATAAGGTACTATCTCTAAACACGAGGTAAATGCAAGGCAGATCACAAGACAACTCAAAACACATTTTGGTACACGAGGCAATCCACTCCGACTCCGTTACCATTGGGCTGGTTCCCACAACTTACACCTGCGTACCAGGAGGCCAGTAACATCACCCTCCCACTAGTTGTCGAGCCCCTGTGAGCCATGACATGCAGCGGTCTTGACCCTAACCTGTTCCTTCCAACCCGACTGATGCATGGTGGGATAGGGGGAGAATCGCCCCTCGAGGTGACCGACCTGCTGCTGTACATGCGAGCTAACGATCCTACCTTCACAGATGTTCCGCGCCTCCCGCATGCTTTTGAGGTCCATTTGGAATAGCTCGATTTTGTCCTGCAGGGTGCTGATGTCATGCTGGAGAGCATGGTAGCGGGTGATCTCCGCGGTGTAGCCCCAATCGAAGAGGGTGTCGGTCTCAGTGCGTAGCACTGAGAAGTTGGCCGGGGATCCGACCAGCATATGTCGGAACCATGGTGCAATTGGCTCTGCAGGGTTGTCTTCGTCACAGTTGTAGGGTGCAGTAATGTCGCAGATGTAGGGGTCTTTGTCGGTGTTTTGCCCCTGGAAGTATGCGGCGACCTTGCCATCTCCCATAAGTTTGACCCAGTGTGGCTTCCAGTAAATGCTGTTGCCGGCAGGAATGCAGATGCTCTCGCATGCGGAGTTTCCGATGGCGGTCTCATAGCTGTCGGGAGGGACGTGGTACTCCCGGCCATGTTCAGCCAACTTGGCCTCAGCGGCCTCTGCCCGCTCAGTGAGGGCCCGAGTGTGGGCGTCGTATGTGATTTGTCGGGCATCGATGGTATTAGCGAGGGCTGTGCACATGGCACGGAGGACAGGAATGGGGAAATCAAATCCTGCTGCAAGGGCATTACAGGTGGTAGAGGGGGATAGATGTCCCATGGCAATAGTTTCCGGGTCGAGGTTGGGACCCTTGTGAGGGCTGCAAAGTGGGTGGATGGATAGAGGTGCGAGTGAGGGAGGGGGGATCGGGAGAGGCGAGTCCAACATGGGGGACTCGTTACGTGTGGGGGACTCATTGCGGTCGGACATGATGGTGGGTAGAATAGTGAAGATGATGTGAAGGAGGGCGAGGATGTCATCAGGTTCCAGTTTTTAAGAGTGGTCGTGGTACGAGCAGGTCTCGTAGGGACAGTCACGGTTGAGCAGGAAGCAGTGGTCGAACGGGAGGTAGACTTTGTAAGCGGGGGCGTTGATGGAAAGATGAAGAAGTAGGGGCGGAAGGAGCCTTGGTGGTTGTCGAGGGGTTCAGGGTTGGGCTCCAGTTTTTAGCAGTGGTACGGGCAGAGGGATATATGGCAGAAGCAGGAGTGTTCCCGAGAGTGAGATGGGGGAACTTTGTTGAGGAAGTGAAAGGCGAAGGTGTGGATGTTTTGATTGGGTTGGAATTGGAAGTGCTTTTTAGGATTGAAAGTAAATTTGTGGTTTGGGGATGGTGGGCGAGGAGTGATGGGAGCCAGCGTGGGTTGGTGCAGTCTGGGGAGTAGTTTGGGGTGGCTTTTATAGATTCTAGTGGGCATCTCCAATGGTATTGTCTTACAAGCAGTGGGGCATGGACCGCATCAGCTGATTCCCAGGTGTTGTCACTTTCGGGGTATCCGACCCATTTGATCAGGTATTGAAGGGTTCTGGATTGCCCGTGACGTCGTCGCATCGATGGCTCCTTATCTGCTCCACTTTGTATTCTGCTTCCCCATTGACAAGGTCAGGTGGGGGACGGGAGAAGTTAGGGCCATGAGCGTTCGTTTCGTGATATGGTGACAGGAGGGAGGCGTGGAACATGTTGTGGATGGTCCACGTCGGGGGTATGTAAAGCCGGTAGGCTACCGGGGATATCTGGGCGGTGATCTTAAAGGGTCCGTACCGTTTAGGGAGTAGTTTTGTCTTTTGATGGGGGAATTTGAGATTCTTGCCATCTAGCCATACTTGGTCTCTGGTGTTATATTGTGCCGGTAGGTCTGATGACCCCTCAGCGATGCGTTTGAGGGTTCTTATCGCTTGTTCCTGGTAGGCCTTGAGGCGGGTTATGCGTTTTTCGACTGTTTCGTTATTTGATGGTGGCATTGACGGGGGAAGGAGGGTGACCTCGTGTCCGAAGAGGATCTGATTGGGTGATAGCCCAGTGGTTGCATTTCTCCGGTTGTTGTGCACTGCCGACACGAGGGATAGCCATTTGGTCCAGTGTTCCGGGTGTGAAGATGTCATGAGATGGAGGTATTGTTCAACCCATTGGTTCTTCCATTCTGATAGGCTGTCAGTCTGTGGATGAAATGCTGTTGACACGTTTTGGTTGGTTCCTAGGGTTTTGGCTAGTGCGCGGCTAAAGTGGGAGGTAAAGCGGGGGTCTCGGTCGCTGATGATTTTACTGGGGATTCTGAACCATCTGAAGACGTTGTCCATGTAGAGTTGTGCGATTCTGGGGCCTGTAATTGTTGTTGAGCAGGGGATGAATATGGCTGCTCTGGAGCATCCGTGGTCGACGATGGTTAGGATGGCGTCCTTTCCCTGGTGTGGTGGCAGTCCTGTGATCAAGTCCATGGCTACGTGTTGGAATGGGCGTGTCCCTTCTTCCGTCCCAATACAATACAGCAGTGTTTTAGTTTTATGGGTTTGGATCTTGTTTTGTTGACACGTGGCACATCCTTTAATGTATTCGGCGATCCAGTCTTTCATACCTGTCCAATGATATTTTTCTTGTGTGCATCTGAGTGTCTCATCGCGTCCTGGGTGTCCTGCTGTGGGATGATTGTGGTACAGGATCATCAGGAATCGTTTGAGTGATTCATTGTCTTCTGGGATAGGAATGGTAGTTGTTGGTGTGGCTGTTATGGTTCGGCATCGTGATGGTGGGATGATGGTAATGCCTTGGTTGTCGTTGGTGCCTTGGTTGGTGCCTGGTGGTCGGGAAAGGGCATCTGCTGCTTCGTTTTCTTTGCTGGGGATATGTTCGATGATGTAATCGTATTCTTGTAGATCTGCATGCCATCTGGCAGTGTGACGGTTTAGGTTGCGAGGGGATTTCCAGTATTGCAGATTTGCGTGGTCGGTTCGAATGATGAAGGGTTCTTGTGTCCATCCAAGGTATGGCCTCCAATGCACGAGGGCTTTCATGACGGCTAAGAGTTTGCGTTCGTAGATGTCGTAGTTCCTTTCGGTGGGCGTGAAGGTGGCAGAGTAGTACGCAATGGGGTGTAGGACGGGTTTTTGACGTTTTTCGAGTGCAGGCGTATCATCATCACCCCTCTGCGAGAGTATGGCTCCCACGCCATATGCTGATGCGTTGCATTGGAGGATAAATTGTTTTTCGAAGTTTAGTTGTGCAAGTACGGGGTTCATGCACATTCTTGTTTTTAATTCTTCGAATGCCATTATTTGTGGGTTGTCCCAGGTCCATGTTGTAGCTTTCTTTGTCAGGTCCAAGAGGGGTCGTGCAATTTTTGAATAATTAGGTATGAAGTACCGATAATACCCAGTGAACCCAAGGAATTTGCGAACTTCTGTAGGTGTGGTTGGTGGCAGGTAGTCTGCAACGCCTTGTAGTTTCTTTGGGTCCATTTTGACTGTTTTTCCTCTGACCACTACTCCAAGGTAGTCAACTTCCTTTTGTTTGAACGAGCATTTTTCAGGTTTTAGGTATAGGTTGTTTTCCTCGAGCTTGGCTAAGATGTGGTGCGTGTAGTTGCAGTGTCGTTTGACATGTTCTTCCTCTGTTTTGTTGTCTCGTTGTTTGGTGTGGATGAGGATGCCGTCCATATATACTGATAGCCATCGCTGTGCTATTTCTGGTCTGAATATGATGTTCATCATTCTTTGGAAGGTTGCAGGGGAGTTGGTGAGACCGAAGAACATGACAGTGGGTTTGAACAATCCTTGGGGGGTAAGGAAGGCTGCTTTCCATTCGTCACCTTCTTTGATCCTGATATTGTTGTATCCCCACCTGATGTCGAATTTGGTAAACAGGGTGCATCTGCTAAGACGGTCGATGGTTTGGGAGATGAGAGGGGATACAGTACGGTCCTTGATGGTCCATTTGTTTATTGGTTGATAATCCTGTACAGGTCGTAATTTTCCATCCTTCTTCTTCACGAAGAAGAAGTTGGCACAGTATGGGGAGTCGGATGGGCATATGGTTCCTCTGTCTAGATGCTCTTGGAAGAATTTGTCGGCTTCCTTGAGTTCTTCTTGCGTTAGGGGGAGGAGGCGTCCTGGTAGTGTATTAGGGGCTCCTGGGAGTAATTCGATGGCGTGATCCCAAATAGTGTGTGCTGGTAGTTGTTGGGAGGCTTCTTCGCTAAAGACCTTGCCGTGTTGGTGGTATTCTTCTGGAACTTTTGAAAGGTTTGGGTTGGTAGCCGTAGTATTGAACGCAACGCATCCATTGTAGTATTGGTCGCGATGAATCGGTCTTGGGATGTTGCAGGTGTGAGGGATAAAGCAAGCTTTTGCGTGGTTGATTGCCCTGGCAACGATAGGAAGTTGGGTGTAGTCTATCCATCCTTGTTTCCAGTCGATCTTTGGTTGGAATGCTGCGAACCATGGATAGCCGAAGATGGCCTTATGTTCGCCTAGTTGGGTGAGGAAGAACCTCATGTTGACTTTCTGGGTTCCCATTTGAATGGAGAGGTCAGTGTAGTGGGTAAGGGCTCCGTTTGTATTTTCTGTTCTGTCGATGTTGAATAGGGGCCTTGGGTTTTCTAGTTTCTTAATCGGGAGTTGTAGCCATTTGGTGTATTCGAGATTCATAAAGTTTTCTGTGGCACCAGAATCTACTAGGGCAACCACCTCGGCTCTTTTTGATATGGAATGGACGAATGCATGGACTGTCATAGATTTTCGAGCAGATATATACACAGGATCCAATTCTGTATAACTTGTACTCCGTCTGATCAGTGCTGAGCTAATCAGACGTTGGAAAAATCCTCAGCTACACCCATTTGCTGGGCCATCTCATTCCTTTCTTCCTGGGATAAGGACTCTAGTTCAGTGCGAATGCGAGCTACCCTGGTCGGGGGATCCTCTTGTTGGTATTGTTGTTGCTCAGGGTCATCTTGGAATCCGTCGAATTCAACAAGATTTGCTTGGGTATGTTGGGGGCGTTTCTGCGGGCAGTTTCTGGCGAAATGTCCTATTTTTCCGCAGTTGAAGCAGGAGTTGCTTGTGGTAGGCGTTTGCACAACATTTGCTCGTGGTCCTTGGCGGGGTGGTCCCCATTGTCGTTGTCCTTGCCCCTGTGGGCGGCACCATCCTGAGTTATTGGGGGCACGTCCTCGACTGAGATCCATGGGTACTGGTCGATCGTTCATCCACCTAGGGGCATTAGAGGTATTGAATGCTCCTTGGGCAGGTGGTGCTTGCCATCCCCTTTGCATAGGCCTTTGCTGGTTGTTTCCTCTCCAGTTTTGGCTTTGAGGGCGTGGTCAGTTGAAGTAGTTGTTAGTGTTGCTGGTGGCGGGTCCTTTTCCCACGACCTGTTGTAGTATCCCCTGGACTGTAATCTGCGATTGTACGATGCTCTCTAATTTGGCTTTTAGGTCGTGATAGGTGGTAGGGAGTGATGGATTGGCCATTTTTAGGAGTATGAAGTGAGGTAGGTTTTTGATGAATTTGCAGCAGGTTTCTGAGTTGTTTAGGTCGTATTCGGCTTTGATGATCAAATCTTCGAAGTTGCTAGTGTATTTGTTTACTGCTAGCCCTTCCATTTTGATGTCCTCGATCTCGTTACGGGCTTGTTCGAGTTCTGTGGTGTCCTGGAATCGTTCAAAGAATCGTTGTAGGAATGCGATCCATACGAGGGGAATGTTGTCGGCGATCGGATCGAGAGTGTCGAGCCAGTCGCCCATTTGCCTGGCCCACGATGCAACCTTCTCTCCTTTGATGAGAGTAAGAGTGAAGGCGACCTTTTTGATGGGAGAGTTGAATCCTGCTACGTCTGCATTGACACGGAGGTAGGCTTTGACTTCTTCTATGAATTGTTTTGCTTGTTTGCGTTCTCCCATGAAGTATTGAGGGAGGCTTCCTATAGCCTTGACGTCGGGGTTTACAGGGATAGGTTGGAGAATGTTTTGGTTAAGTGGTCCACCTGGTCCTCCGGGTGGCCCTCCGGGGCCTCCAGATCCTCCTGGGTTTCCCCCTGGGTTTGGATCATTTGGGTCTGGTTTACCCAGAGCACGATTAAGGTTACTGGTGATTTTGTCACCCTTCTTTTCCTGGCAGCTCTTCCCAAGGGTTTGGATAATATCGTCTTGGTCATTGGATATCGTTGTTGTAAGGGTGGTGGTGGCCATCTGGGCTGCAAGTTGTTCAACTTCTTGGTCGTCGTTGTGTGTATCGTATTGAGCTACTTTGAGATTTGGTGGTCCTAGTTCGAATTCGTCTAGGCTAGGTCGGTATTCGATGTTCCTCCACTCGTCTTGGAAGAAGGTTACTGCTTGGGATCATCGGTTGAGCTTTCCCTGAGGGCTGTCGGTGAAGATGAGGAATGGTGGTTCGCTGCTTCGTGGGTCGAATTTGAATACTCTTTTGTTTGGTATTCCGTTGAGTATTTCACTAGGTTTAAGGTAGATCCTGGTGTTGGATCCTTCTCCTTCGAATCGTGGTGCCAGTTTGTAACAAAGTTGAGTCTAATGTCACCGCCACGTGGTGCAGTCGACAATAGACTAAGCATGAAGGGATAGCCTGACTGCTAAGTAGTGCTCAAGTCGCACTAAATCGATGATGAGGATAAGAGAGACAACTCTGAAGCATCGTCTATGGCTTTCACTGGTAAGAGTTTCTGCTAAATGGGCTCCAACCCAATAGCCACCCACAGTATAGATGGAGAAGAGAAGTATATTGAGACTACTGAGACAGGAGACTCAACTTGCCATCTTAGGGACAGCAAGGCGTAGCTTATATACTACTTATGGACTGCTTACTAAGCTAGGATACATGCTACTAACTTGAGGTGTACAGCCATAAGGTACTATCTCTAAACACGAGGTAAATGCAAGGCGGATCACAAGACAACTCAAAACACATTTTGGTACACGAGGCAATCCACTCCGACTCCGTTACCATTGGGCCGGTTCCCACAACTTACACCTGCGTACCAGGAGGCTGGTAACACAGTGTACTAGGACCAATTGGATCCCTTGGCGAAACTGGAATCGCGATGATGAGCGGGGATGGTGTCTGGCGCCGATGCCATCCCATTTTTGCTGTCTTCATTGGTGATTATCCCAAGCAGGCACTAGCAACCTGTACATTCAATGGGCGCTGTCCGAAGTGCCTTGTCGCGCCTGGTCAACTGGGCAAATACCAGACATTCCCGTCGCGTGCTCAAAGATCAGTGATTGACACCTACCTTTTGGCAGATGGGGATGTCCATGCCTTTCATCTGGCCTGCCGCGAAGCTGGGTTGAAACCTGTATACCATCCTTTTTGGCAAACACTTCCACTTACTGATGTCTTTGTCTCAATCACTCCGGATATACTTCATCAAATGCTTCAGGGTATGGTGAAGCATCTTATTGGCTGGCTAGTCGGAATCTTTGGGCCTATGGCGATCGACTTGCAGTGCAAATCTATTCCACCAAATCACAAGATCCTTCTTTTTACGAAAGGCATTACAATGCTGTCACGGGTCTTGGGTCATGAACACAAGAAGATGTCTAGCATTATTCTGGGCCTTATTGTTGATTTGCCCATTCCTGGTGGCCAGGATTCATTGCACATGGTCAGGGCTACACATGCACTCTTGGATTTCCTTTTTCTGGCACAACTCCCATCCCATACAACTGAAACACTTTGTCGGCTAGAGGAGTGCCTTTCGGCATTTCACAACAATAAAGAAGTTTTCATTGATCTTGGCATCCGTGAAGGTTTCAACATTCCTAAACTCCACAGCCTCCTTCATTACACATCATCAATCCGTCTATTTGGTACAACTGATAACTATAACACCGAACAGACAGAACGACTTCATATCGACCTTGCAAAGGAGGCGTACTGTGCCACAAATAACAAGGATGAATATGCTCAGATGACAACATGGCTTGAGCATCGCAAGAAGGTACAACAGCATCAGGCATCTATTGATAGGAGGCAGCATCACCACCAAAACGTTTGGTCTTGGACCCCGATCGGACCTCCATGTGTGCCACCTCAACACGTCAAAATGGCTCAAAACCCCTCAAAAAAGGCTGTGTCCCTGCATAATATCTCCTGGATATATGGCACTCTCCAATTTAAGGATGCACTAGCGGACTTCATTGCCACTGTCAACTATCCTGGGATTTCAGGGCGAGCATTGCATGCACATGCGGGAGACACCCTTCTTCCCTTCCAAAGTATCCCAGTTTACCACCATATCAAATTCACTAATGCTCAGGGATCTGAGATCACCGATGCCATCCATGTTTGGCTGGAACAAAAGGACCCACGTGGCCAAATCATCCCACCATGCTTCGACACTGTCCTTGTTCAACAAGACAGTCAATCAGGTGGAAGACATAGAGGTAATTTATTGTTTGTATGAAAAGTTGATTTGAGTAACCTGTTCTCAGGCCTTCGGATTGCCCAGGTTCGGGTGGTGTTTCAACTACCCACCCGCATTATCCCTGAGGTGTTTCCACATGTGGACACGACACCACCAAAGCATCTCGCGTATGTTGAATGGTTTACTC
>QFEY01005860.1:0-34149 GCA_003316435.1 Russula virescens | reverse complement strand
GCAAATATCATATTTCCGGGAATGATGATGACACCCATAACGCTGAGGGGATGGGCCGAAGATGAGTAATGGTGATGAGGACGGGAAAATGTCTTTCCCCACCTCATTTGGTTAATAGTCGGCATCAAACCAAGTCTCAGCGCCTCAGCTACGAGCGAGCGACACACGTCGGGGGGCGGTGCATCAGGGAGCGTCTCTGTATTCTGGGTGCTTTCACTACGTCAAGCGGTAGGGTTAATATGTTATGATGGCGGCAGCTGTGCGTACGGGGGACGAGGGGAGAATAGTGGGGATATAACGCACTCTAGTTCCTCGAGGATATGGCCCAATGACACCGAGATCCCCGTGATCGTGTTTCCGCACAGCATCCCTACTAGAGGGACTACGGCCCGGCACACGAGAACGTACACCATCGTGCAGAGAGATCGAATTAGTCAGATCACTTAGAAGCATGAACAAAATGACTGTTTCTCACGATATTGCTCCGGTGTCCAGAACGGGTCGACTTCCATCGCAAACTGTGTTCCTAAAATAGATACTGGGATGGTAGACACCAGTATGGCCGTGAGCACGGCGGGAAACTGGGAAAGACAAGAGAAGTGAGAAAATCCGCGTGTTCCCATTCTATCCTCCAGCAGGAGCGTAATTTGTGGATATCATACCATATATCGACACCTTCTTTGAGCTTTGAATACGACTAAAGTGATGTCAGCGGGCAGTATGAGTCGTGAGAAGAACGTCGGTATCAGAGCACAGGATGAGATGACGCACCAATTTCGAAAGCGGAGAGTATGTTCAGCAACACTAATAGATAGTAACTTGATGTCAGCGTACCGTCACGCACGAGAAAAGGGTTTCAGTGCAAAGAACATACATGCGATCCCTGTGACAGTCCACAATGACTTCACAGGTAACACGTGCTGCAGGATAACCGCCATGACGGTAAGTTGTATCATGCAACGTAGCGCTGCGATAACAAGTGAAGTGCCGATACGAAGACGCAGTACTTGGGAGGTCGCCGAGATGAATGCTACAAAGGCAAGACCAAGACCGACCTGTGACCAGCTAACATGCGCCAAGACAGCCTGGGGGCTTGGTGGGCTTGGTGGTGAAGGGCCCATGGACTGTAGGTTCTCGTCAAGGATTTAATACTGGGAGCACTGAGGGAATTGTGGCGGCTCAGAGCCTATGGAGAAGAGGTAGTAGCGGCTGCAGTAAAGAGATCCTTGACGTATGCTGCCACTTGGGAGGAATTGGGTGGGTGTGCGTAATGGTATCTTCCCTGGTGTCTTGCCTCTACTTGACCTGGTCCAGTTTATAAGCCATGCCATTGATGATGTTGGGTACTCGTCTATGCTTCTGACATATCTACCTGCCGAATCGAGGAACCGACTTACGCTGCATTTGCACAGGATCGACAAATAACCAACTTTATAGCTTATAGCTTGACCGGTTATGAAAAAGGTTTTGGCATCAGAGTCTTTACTTGTGTCGTATCTCCAAATTACAAAGCCAACCTAAATCTCGCTGTGAAGCCTTTTGGCCGACGGAGCGCCGAGATATCTGCCTACCTTAAACCCAAAGCCTGGCATCGAAGTTCTGTTTCCGTGTATAATAAATCGAAGCGAAGGTAGGCGTGAAATACTGCACCGCAGCTTGTAAATGATAAGAAATTCCTTATCTTGGTCCCGTACTATATAACCATTTTACAAACAATCCTTGGAACTGCCTTCCGAACTGAGATCCTGCTCGAGCCCTGAGACGGGCATTTGAGTCGAGTATAGCATCCGAGTCCGGATTGCATATTGATAAGTGTATCGTTACTTGCACTAACTGACTCTGACGTGAAAAGGAATGGCCACTGGCAGAGGTAAATGAGGCGGCGTAAGCGGTATCATCAACCATTCGTTTTGCGACGATTTAGAAATCATTATAGCTTACTGCTCACCCACTCTATCACAATAAATACTATATGTATCACAACACCTCTTCTTGACACGTTTTCCTATAGTTTTCTTCGCTACCTTCCTATACGACTCGCTCTCATTTATTAGGTACCACTCATAACCTTGCTCATAACTGTACTCACCCTTTTTATGGGCGTCGTGCGACTCATCACAATTAAATGGTGCTGACGGGCATAGATGCAACGAACATCGGACGGCAGTCAAGCACTTGTTCGCTTATTGCGCGCGGAAGCTGCACGTCCCGCTGGGGTATCATCTGAGTTAGACCACGGATGTTCGGTTCGGCGGAATTAATTGTTTATCTCAAGTCACGTGGGTACTACGATAATAACCACATTTGGTCGCCCTCTCGGCGCTCCGCAACTGTGTGCTGCTGCGGAAGGAAGGTGACTTGTCATGGTCTTAGTAAGAAGCCCTCTAATTCCGTCTGTATTTATTTCCAGCACATCGGTGAACTTCCTTCAGTGGATGGCTGGAAAACTTATGTATACTTAGGTCATTCCGTGGTGACTGTTCAGTTTGACAAACCACCTTACAGTTCGGTGCTTACAGAATGATGAACTTCGGGGTTGATGTTTAACTCTGTTATTTGTGTTTTTGCATTGACGAATGGTGAAGGTTCGCAATTCAGTTTGTGCGTGAGAATCGATCTAGATGACCTCTTACAGCCGCGGTGACAGGGCGGCGCAAGATGACATCTTACCAGGGGTACTACGTATTGTACTGCTAGTATTGCTAGTACTCAAATTTTCAATCTAAAAATTAGAGGGATATTGTGCCACGCCGCTAAAGACCAGATTTTGTAATCTAGCTTTGGGCCTAGGACTCGGACTGGACGAAAATAGGCACAATGCCAATCGCCTTGGTACTAGCTCCGGATAGACTTATTGCATTGGGACAGATAAACGAACATTGCCGATGACAGATACAAGTAAGGGGAATCAGTGCCGTTATACCAGTACTAGATACATAGACAGACAATAATACCCAAATGCTGGACTGCGGCGGATGCTCGCGTCGTCTACTGCCAGTGGAAGATGCGGCAAGCCTCTGCCGCCCAATTACACATATGTCCTATCCTGTATGTCCTATTCTGGCTCGTCGTCACTGCAGGTTTCCCAGGTAATGATGCGATCTCGGACAAAAGTGGCATCTTGCCGAGTCCTGGTCACAAGTTATCACTTTCTTTACTTCAGGATCGCTCGAACGAGGCTGGCAATTGGTGTGCTAGGTTGGAGTCATATCACAAACTGCCAAATATAGGGACAGATCCAACACCGCCACAAATTACAGTTGCTTCTTTTTGCTGACGGCGCTCATTGTTGAGACACCATGGTTGCATTGCCTGTGGCCTGCGTCGCTGCTCATTGCTTGCATAGCCGCATAGTGCCCATGTTTAGGATCAGGCTCTCACCGGATCTCACCGGCTCTTACCATCGGTCCATTTAAGGTTCGTGGTTTCGTTACCGTGACTGCGCATATAACTATTTATACGTGAATGACATTACACTTGAGTGTTCTCCTGCACTATCTCAATCAAAGTCTTTGACTGCATTTCTATCTTCTACATATGTTCAGATTAAATGACAAACTGGTCAGTCCAGGAAGGCGAAGAAGTTTGGATAAGAGCTTATCTATGATGAGGTCATGGTATTCTCGTCATAGAACGATTTGATGATGAATGTGCCACCATGTCCGCTTCCTATCTGAATGAGCATGAAAATGGTGACGATCATGCGCAGCCGTGTGGCTTGATAGATGGCATCCGGAAAAAGACAAGGAAAGTAGAAGATACTCAACAAAGGAACTGTGATTGGGGTACTACAGGGGCACGCGCAGTTTTGCGCACCCCATGAGAGCTTTCCAGCCCGTCGATTTGTTAAGAATAGCACCATATCTATTAAAATTTTAAGAACCACACACATGTTTGCTCTTTTTCATGATTCACCAGCTCCTTGATGTATAAAGGTGTACATGATAGAGGCAGCACATGGACTACTAGTATCTTCGTGATGACGAGCTCCCCGAGTCGCTGTATGTGCCCTGTGCGAGACCGAAGATGTCGCCACCGGGCTTGTAAGGGAATAAGGTAGGGCTGCTCTGGAATGAACGAATTTATGCGCCGGCGCCGAGAAAGAGAGAAAAGAGGAAGGAGGTCACATGATCCACCACATCGATCCGATATTACTACGTAATTACGTGTTCTCTCCCACATCCCTTCCCTCGACGTCGCGTCGATGCCTAACCAACTAGCGATCAGTGGTATGCCTATCTTTACTTCCTTATATACTATAGCCACTTAACATTTCAAATAGAAGACACGCAGCCACGTACCTCCATTTTCAGTCTCCCCTCTGAACTGCTCCTCCGAATATTCGACTTCTGTCGTCTAGCAAACGAACATGGTTGGAACGACAAACGTCAATGGTACAAACTATTGCACGTTTGTAGAAAATGGAGACGCATCGTTCTCGGGTCTCCTTCCCGCTTGAAACTACGTCTCTTATGCACAAATTCGACCCCTGTGGCAAAAATGCTCATGTATTCTCCTCCTCTTCCTCTTATCGTCAGGTTTAGCCCCGATTCCCTACATTCGGAAAGTATAGCTCTCGCACTCCAACACAACGACCGTGTCATCTCTATTGAAATCAAGCAATGGAGTTTGGCAGACCAGGGGATGCTCACCCCATTGGATAAACCCTTTCCGGCGCTCGAATCCCTCTCTCTTCACTCCAGATCTGATGCGACGCATGTGCTCCCTAGAAATTTCGTGGCCCCTCGTCTCCGCTCTATATTCCTTTTATTTGTCCCCATTTCGGCGGTATCATCGTTGCTGATCAATGCCACAAATCTCGACACTCTCACCATGGCATTAATCCCAAGCTATGCCGACTTACCCCCTGAGTCCTTGGTAGAGCTCATGTCGAGTCTGCCACGACTAGAAAACCTACATATCGTCTTCCTCCCTCTGACCCCTGAGGGAGTGACGCCATTGCGACGTACTCATCCTACTCGTGTCGTGCTCCCAAGTCTCCGGAGTTTCTTATACTTGGGTGTTAGCGACTATCTGGAGAATGTTTTGGCCCTCATCAGTACCCCTCTCCTCCAAAATTTCTATGCCACATATCACTGGCACTACACATGTACTTTCCCACGTCTATCGGAATTTCTCAGTACTGTGCCAAACCTTGATTTTCGGACGGCCGAGGTATCAATCCGCGGGACAAACATCTCCTTAGATTATCATTATGTGCAGCCCCTGTCCTATTTCTCATTTTGTATTGATGAGACATATGACGATCAATCCAAAGTAGCCACCCTGGTACAGATCTGCCGTGCCACTGCGCCCGTTCTTCCCACTGTGCAGGATCTTGTACTCAAGTCTGACAAGGGAGGAGAAATCTCTGCGTTCTCCAACGAGCAGTGGCACGCATTTCTCCAATCATTTGGAGGCGTGAGGACGCTTCGGACAGACTTTGCCTTTGCTGCAGGGCTCTCGGATGCCATGCATCCCGATAACGGGGCTCCAACGAAATGGCTACTACCTAAACTAACCGAGCTGGTTGTCGTTTCCAAGGAGGGTCTGATTCACGCTCCCCTTTTGTCGTCCATCAACGCACGCCGTCTCGCAGGCCATCACATAGACTTCCAGGTCATTCAAGCCCATCCGCCTCGATTTTCTCATTCCGACATTCGCCATACATTTCCCTTATTTTGATCAGTGTTCTACGTACGATATCATGATACTATGCCCATTTTGCCTTCCATTAGTATGGATCTCAGATTACAGAACCCCAGATAACACTGCAAACATCTGTCCTTCGACCGTCACCTCCGACATCATTTTCTTGCTGCAGGAAAGCCCGCTGTTGACCACAGAAGGCCCTCGCGGATGGATTACCCCATTTGTCCCTTCAACCGTCACGGCCATTCACACCTGCCCGTCCGCTTCGAGTCCTCCCCTACATTTACCCCATCACTCGTCCTCTCTGTCGTTCATCTTGCAATTTGGTCCCCGCTCCGATAACCCGCCTCCGCCTGTTTGTATTAATCCCTTGTCGCAGTATGTATCCATTGTTCGTGATTTTAAAAGACCCTACTAGACCTTCTTTGGTCTGGACTTTCTATTCCTCCTAGGCATTGTACCCCTCGCCTCCCTTCGACTCTTATACTCCTCATGTCGATCTTTCCCTTCATTCTGCGTCTCTCAAAATTCATTTGCCTTCATCTTTCGCCATGTTCCATCTCCTTTCTCTGCGCTGGTGCCTTGTCGATGTGATTTTCATCCGATTACCGACCGATTTGTTGCCTTGCAACCCACGCGTCAGATTTCGCCTCGCGTTATTGCCCATTCTGCCTTTGCTTCTCGACGGTATCTATGAGTGCGGATGGAGAATTCATGAGATCTTACCTGATCCAAGACGAGTGACTGCAACTGCAACATTCTTAGGAGGCATGGCACTACTAAACGAACTTAATTGATGACGCGGTCTGCACCCTTCATCACGTACGTGACGTCAAACTTGGAGGGCGACCACGGGTGCTGCAGAGCTTCATATGCCGATGATTGAGGTCAGGAAGCGCCAAAACGCACATTGCAGGGGCATCAGATACCCTTGCTAACTTAGATGACAGCCATCCCCTGTCCAGCATGGCGGCCAAACGAGAGGCTGTTTGCTTCCGTGCGAACAGGAGGGTGTATGCAATATCACGTTTCTCTGGCGGCCCATCTCAATATTCATTACGTCACACTTCCTTAGTACAATGTAGAACCTCAACTCTCAGACGGTAGTGGAGTCCTCCTCTCACCACCACATACCGTAGCGAGTAACCCTCAGATTCTCTGATTCCCTACTCTGTCTCGTGTCTTGTAAAACCTCAAGTACTAGGTACCTACTATGGTACAAATCTACACTGTCATTGGAGCTGTTCATCGCGTCCTCGTAAGTCTTCTGCTCGAGTTCGATCATCACTACGTGACAGACGACCTCACTATCCATAGGGAGCTCTGGTATGCAATCCTTCGGTGATGTGGCAATGTGAGATCTCTTCAGACAGATGTTACCTTCACTCAGGAGCTATCCGACATTCGGAACCCCCGACAGCGGGACACGCTACCTATACTACATCAGGAAAATACATTTTACTTACTGTCACTTCATGGTACTTTTCAACACGTTTCATACTTGGGTCGTCTTAAAAAGTTGAAAGTTAAGACTCTCTGAGATTAATTCAAGTATTAAGAAAGAAGAAAGCCTTCCCGGGTATCAAAAGGTGGTCAAGTAAAATTTGATGGTACTGATACGCAGTATCAGGAACCTTGTGCTGATGATGCCCGACCACACTGGCAGTTTCTCCTATGTTTCCATAAAACTATACGCTAAACACAGATGTGGGTGATTGATTGTGTTGAGACGAAACAGTTATTCCCTCCTTCAGAAAGACGGCTATATCAGTCCTGGAGCGTCATAGCAGTGTAAAGAATTCGTACCGACTTGTCAATTCCTTGTTCATTGCCGAAAGGATGCTTACTTGCTGCGAAGTCCGTAGTGGTCGTCCTATGCACAGCGATGGCGACAGAGGCTGGACCTATCATGGCTTTTTGAGGCTTTTTATTCGGCTGAACCGACTCCAGCTGGAAGGCATTGCTCGCGCTAGAACTGAAAGTCTGTCCGCGGATGTTGTCGCGATTGTTCAATCTAAAGGAGGTGAATGTCAAAACTCGCATGAAAGCCAAGATTGTGCTTACATAGCAAGGAAAGAGTTCACGTAGCCTATAACAATGTCAGTGTGTTGTCTTCTCATTCGACATTGTGAACCCACATTTACCCAACAACCAGTAAAATAAACCCGATAGGTGATAGTATTTAGTGGGATTGGCTGCGAACTGACTTATACTATTAAGAATAGACTCGGGAGCGAGACCATAAAGGATATCTTACGGCGAGAAGCGAACAGGTGGCAAGGATGCTACTTATGTTTGTCAGTGCCGTTCAGTCACTCTGTGCACAAAGCCTTACCTCGTCAACATGCCACAGTTGATACTGTAGGTCATCAGGGTGGTAATCATGGAATCCGTTCTATACATGATGTCAAAACCCCGTTTCAGAGAGGAAAAGTCCAGCCCTCGCCTTGAGAAGCCTGTTCTTTTGTTATATAGATACCAGCACATAGCCGTGGCGATTGCAATGTCCGTAGCCGCGCCTGTAGCCAGTGCTACGTTTACAACCCACTACTCATACCGGGCCGTCAGTGGGCTTAAAACCGAGTAGATGTGGGGCCATACCTCCAAGGAGGCAATACGAGAGTATTGCTGGAGCATAAATCTGGAATCAGGCATCAGATTTCCTGCGAAATGTCTTGGTAGGTTATACACACGATCTGATAGTGAATACTAGTATATTAAGGATTAAACAGATTGATAGAAATAAATCAAAGAAAGGTAACTCACCTAATGCATGGGCTATAGGACCATCGGCCAAGGCAATTAGATACTCAATACGCATATGCCATCAGACTTACCAAAGGATGCTCCACCAAGTATTGCCTATTAATGGGAGTCAGGAACTGCCCAGTTATGCCAGCCAGATATACTTGCAATGGTCATTGGGACAACAAGGTTTTTACTTACTGTGAGGCATTCGCGTCATAATTGGAGCCCACAAAGGTTGCAAGACGAACACTTACTGATATAAACTCGTCTCGCATAGAAACTTCTCCAAATCGTGATCAGGGCATCTGGAGAACAAGAGACGAGATGGAAAGACAAACAGTTGTACTAAATACCCGATGGTACCCTACGACAATCATCAGCAAGTTACAGGACGCATCAGAGAGCACGAAACCCACATTGATGCAGATTTGCACCTATATGACGTAATAAAAGTATGTGTCATAAAATTGAAGAATATATGTGGAACGACAACGTACGTTTGTCGACCTATGTTCAGAATCAGAGGCAGTACTATTATCCAACAGAATGAGCCAACTTACCATATAGCGATGGCTAGGGAAGTGACATTGCCATAATTGGGGATCAGGTACCTGATATGATCAGCACAGCAGACAATAAAGATGGGTTCGGCCTCACCAATAGAGAGAATGAAAACATAAGATTGTGTGCAGGGTGTCTAGAACACTACGCAAAGCGGGATCCCTGAGACATGGTGATTAGGTGAAAGGTCGCACGTACATTAAGATTGAAATAAATCCTTTGAGAGCCATTGTATCACGACCACGATATTGCCTAGGGCTATTCAGTATAATGCAAAAGGTGGAGGAACGAGAATGTGTTACCAGTAATAAGTCCATCTGAAAGACCCGGGCCCGAGTGACGAGGTGTAAGTAAACCAGCAGCTTGTGGAATGTAAGTCTCTAGACTTACGCCTGAGCTATTGTCACCCCATTTAGGCTAGGCGCTCTTCAATCAGCAAGGGATGGGATCATGGGGACAAGGAGGGACGACGCACAAAGCGCTGAGAAATAGTCCTATGAAGCCGACGCCGTAGCTATCTCGGATGTCTACTACAGCTGATCCGGGCATGTCTTTGCGTCGGGTCAGGCGGTATTTAGTAGAGGAGTACTGAAGAGGGGCCCCGGCGAGAACGTAAATGTATCGAGCGACTCTATTTAAGTACCCAGCCCGAAGGCAAAAGCTTAGTTACCTAGAAGTAGCGACGGCCTTCCACGAGGCAAATCCCTGCATTATAGGATAAAGTGGATCCACAATAATTAGCGGGACCAAAAAGCCCTTACGTTGACACAGAATATACATTTGATCAGCGTCAAATGTAACTCTTGCAAAGTCTTCGTTTCTAGGTGCGGGTGGCGGCGGTGGCACCCGGCCGCCCTTCCCGGGTTGTCAAACGTTTCATTTCGACGGTTTGAAATCACCCTCGCTGAGAAATTACCTGTAAAGGAAAGTAACTTTGCCAGTATCTGGCCTGTTTCGTCGAAATCGCCAATAGCAAGGCCTCGCTGTGAGGCTTCCAAAAGCCCACTGTAGGGTATCCTCTGGTGTCTTCATATGGGTTTGAATAGATTCCTGCATAAAATTGTAAAAATGTCACTGTCAACGAGAGCGCTCCCAGATCCTAAACGTGGAGGCTGAACTTTGATCCTTAGCCTGAGATGTTCTTCATGTAGGTAATACTGCACCGAACGTCGGACATGCACCTCCATTGGGTCACTTCAAAGTTCTTGCTCAGTCTTTGGCCAATGGACACGAAATTTTATACATGACGACTCGTACCCCTTCTTAATGTAGTCCATGCAATTTTTTTTTGTTGAAATACTTGTGTATCGAGATGAGAAAATGTGTTTTTTCAGTGGTTTGACTTTTCGTCCACGCGATATCGGGTCGGAGTTTCTAATTTCGACAAGACAAAAATTGTCCTCCACGTGCTTCGATGGACATGCCACATCCCCACCACGACCGTGGCACTAGCACAAATGCCGGTGGTGGAATGTTCTCACATCGTGTCATGTCGTGTCGTGTTGCCTCGCATCCCGTTGATCGACTCATGCCTCCTGTGAGGTGCTTCCAGCCCGATTACATGCTCACATACCCACTCGCATACTGCTCACCTTCAGCCCCCCAATTCCGAATAGACTTTAGAATTGAGCAACCCAACGGACTTGGCTTGCAACAACTCCTATACTTTCACAATAACTTCCGAAATCAACAAATTTCATACCAATTTCTAAATCACAATCTAATCTATATTGTTAAATCTTACGATTGCAATTACGTGTGATTGCACCTGCGCACCCGCAAAATGGTTGAACCAAGACTGGACCGAATGAAGGTCATTGTTTAGTGCCCGTACATACCAATTGCTTCCGAGGCTAATATCACCATCACCACGGGAAGGCGGGAAGGATTATATATCTAGTTTGAGAAATGCTGCGATGTGATTGGCTGGGCTCTGACAACTGAATTGTAAAATGTCCACAATTCACATGAAAATTTACAGTGCCCCACACGCACACGGGTCAAGCGACAACGCACCCCCACGAGCGGTGCACAGCAAGTGCACCCGGAACATGGCACCGTTCTCCAAGTCCTCTACTCCCTCTACCCCCACTCTTCCAATGGTGACACCAACAGGCGGGTTCGATGTTTTGGGGCAGCGGCTACAAGGCCCCAATGTTCGACATTCAAGAACCATGGTACTTGGCTAGAAGACACGACAGCAGCCGGGGCCGCCCTCGGCGGGCACACCACATTAGCGCGGCCGCAACGGTGACAACGGTGGGTTTGGGGCTTTGGCCCCCTTTGACACTGACGACGGAAAAGCACGTCGAGCTATGTTGGATCTTATACGCGCGCACTGGCCAAAATATCATTGAAAGTAGAGAAGATCAAGAAAGACGATATATGACGAAGTATCGATCATGGTCTCTATGTGGTTTCCGTGTCCAGGAATATCACCAAGTTCATAGACGCAACATCTAGGCCGGTTGAGATACCATTTAGCAAGATATAGGACGGGAAGTGGGAAGGCGGAAAGAGCGGACAATTTCGACGATCTGCATTATTCGAGGCCTATGGGTGACATGAGGCACCCAAGTTATCATCAAGCCACCCTCTTGTAGATAGTTGGGAAAGGAGACGAAGACCAAGCTGCCTATCTTGGATATCGGAGAGATAAGCATGAGATGATTCTGAGTTGAAGGACGCAAACACGATGAGAGCAACATACCTATGTTAACTATGAGCAATTTCGTTCAGATTCCCAGCAGCTACTCACCGACAGTCCCAAAAAACCCAGTCAACATCATCTCCGGTTGAAATTTGAAACACACCTGAAACAGAATCGACGAAGCACATCGTTTCTGGATATCCTGTCCCCCCGTCTTAACGCCGCTATATCAGAGTAGATGGAGAGGTCGTCAAAATGGGGATGACCTAGATCAGCCGCAGTATATGGAGAACATCTGATAAACGAAGATGTGTGCGGTAGGAACCGGAGCAGGGTATAAAGTTCGATGTTATAGCATGGGGGTTGAAATAATAAAGAAGGCGAGAAAGCTAAGAGGGTCTTGTTTTGAAATATCACTGAAATCGAAATAAAGGACCTTTCAATCTTCTATTGCGATTTCAGTAATATGGCAAACCTGACCCTGCCTTTCGGGGAAATGAGAAAAGCAAAAGAAAACAAGGCGGGGTCCCAGATATCGCAGAATGAACGCGGCGTACACACGTGGTTCCAGTCAGATGTGAGGAACCCAAACATTCAGTCCTCAATAACCATGGAACTGAAGGGAGTTGCAGGTTTTGCTTGTATGGTGGGTGAAAAAGCTCAATGTCTTTGTCACACTATTGTCACGGTCACGGCGGCTTTCGTTAACACCGGCCCGAAAGCGCGAACGCGATCGCTTGTGACAGTCTTGTGACTACAGTATTTTAAGTCTACTGCGTATGTCTGATCAGGTGGCGGTCCTTGGGCCGATGGTATGTCTTTTTCCCCCTCCCTTCCCTTGGAAATAGTCATCAGACTTCTGGTCAGTATGGCCCATGCTACCATGCTACCATGTACCTCCATCAGCAGTCTCCCGTCCGAGCTGCTCATTACAATATTCGAATTCTATCGACTTTGAGATAAACGTCGTTGGAACCGCCAGCGTCGATGGTACGCGCTGCTACACGTTTGCAGAAAGCGGCGGTATACTATTCTGGAATCGGCGTTCCACCTGAAGCTTCTTCTATTTTGCGAGGGCGCGACCCCCGTAGCAAAAATGCTCATGCATTCTCCGCCTCTTCCCCTCGCCGTCACATTCGACCTCGATGCCTTCCCTCCCTTCCACCACCGAGAAAATATACTTCTCGCACTCCGGTACCATGATCGTGTAAACGCTTTCTCTGTTGGGTGGTGGGGCTACCGAGATACGGAGATGTTCGCGGCACTGGATAAAGCCTTTCCGATACTGGATGTCCTTGTTCTCTCTTCCCAATACTACATGACCCAACCACTTCCTAATGGATTCAGGGCCCCTCGTCTCTGTTCCCTACACCTTCAAAAAGTTGCTGTTTCAGCAGTATCCTCATTACTAACCAAGGCCACAAATCTCGTTTCTCTCACCGCTGGACACGCCATAACGTATGATGGTATATCCCCCGAGTCTAGTTGAGCTTCTCTCGAGTTTGCCACAACTCGGGAGCCTATGTATCTCAACCTGCTTTCCTTGCGAAGAGGTGAGCGTATTGTAACATACACAGATCACTCGCGTCGTGCTCCCCCATCTCTGGAAGCTCAACTACACGGGTGTCGATGTCTATCTGGAAAATTTGTTGTCCCTAATCAGTGCCCCTTCTCTTCAATATCTCTATGTCACGTTTCTCGAGCGTTGCACCTCTACTCTCCCATGTCTGTCTGAATTCCTCTGTTTAATCTAGAACCTTGATTGTGGGAGGGCGAAGGTCAACCTCTGCTCGTTGGCTAACTATATCACATACTACCCTGCGCAGCACTCAGCTTCCCTGCCTCACTTCTCATTTAACACAAGTGACCAATCTGAAGCACTACTAATAGCTTCTGCGATTCAGATCTGCAGCGCCACGGCGCCCGTACTTCTCCCTGTATAGTCCCTCGCACTCGTGTCTACCAATGAGCCGATCCAAAATGAGCACTGGCACACTCTTCTTCGGTCATTTGGAGGCGTGAGGATGCTTCTGATAAATGTTGCCCTTGCCGATAGCCTTTGCGACGCCCTGCATCCTGATAACGGGGCAGCGACGAAGGAGTTACTGTCTAAACTATCCGAGTTGGTGGTCGTGTCCGAGAGAGAAGATCTGGGTCACGGGTCCCTTGTGTCATTTGTCCATGCATGCCGTCTTGCATACTATCACATAGACTTTTGAGTTATCAGGACATGGCCCACCATTTTCTGGCACCAATTCGACCTTGAGTACTCATTAATTGACCATTTTGAACACGATGACTTTTCATGATACCATGCCATGCCCTTTTTATCTCCGCCAGCCCATGTCCTTACGTATTTTGCCTTACCCTTGTCTCTAAAACGACTTCAATGTCACTATGATACCTTACGTCAACTCAATCTATTACAGTTCAGTGGGACTCGAACAGACCAAATGGTACATCTCAGACGGATGGTCTAATAGAAGCGTTACAGTTGGATTACCCATAATCTCTCGGAGTTTGATCTGCGCATGTCGATTATGAGGTACCCTGCGCGACGCCTACCGAGTCCAGATGGGGGCGCTGTCCGTCGCCTTCAGATTCCATGTAATAAGGGATATTAAACAGCTGACGGACAGACAAATTCGTTGCCCAATATCGTCGATGCACATGGAGCCCGTACATCTGATCGAACGGTACTATAGTAGAAGCAATATCAATTATGCACTTTTCCCCTGAGAGAGCGTTCTCGTCCTATTTTCAAAAATACAGTTCTACTCAGCCTGCTATAGCCGAGGATGACGACACATAGACCTCTAATCTTGAGATTTTCCACCCACGTCAAGATCACGAATATCATAACGCAATTCCAATTGCCAGTTGGTACGCGAGCAGTTTGAATAATCCGGGAGTGTCCGATCAAAGCCCATAGACCGGCATCAGGATACATGATATCGATGGTCATTCCGAGAAGCTGCCGAGACTGACTTCCCAGCTGCGGAGCTCTCAACCCCACGACCCAGGTCACAACGGTAAGTATCGTGTAAAGCGGGAGTTGCACCGATTCCGAAGAACGCATCCCAACATCCACTTTCATGGACAGGAGAATTTTGGTTCCGAAGCATAATGCCGATTGTCCTGAGCTGAGGCCGGTACCCTTGATTCGACAGTCTACCACACAGTCCCTTGAACGCAGAACGGGGCTCCCCGCGCAGAACCTGCGAAGAAAACGTCAACGGGCCCAGACGAGCCCATTTATCATGGGTCGAGGGTCGTTTCCCAGGCTGTCAATAATCAGCAAACACAAGCCACCATCAGGAGTTCGACATCGAAGCAGATCGTCATGTTTCATGTGCGTGAGAATATATCGGAAGATATCTAGACTCGCGGTGGCCTCGAGGCTGACAGCACAGCGGTCGCGCGGCGGTGCCTGCCGCCTGAAACGGTTATCCCGACCCTCGTGACCTAAACTGGCTCTGTTACATACCGGCCTATGCATATCCGCGTAGGACCATCGTACCATGGCGCATGTTGTATCTCAGGTACACAGTGTACATTTCATACGTCAGTCGACCATCGTCGCTACTGGACACGCTGTCAAACCTGATTTGTTAGTGGCGACAGCTAGTGAGCAATAGTCGGTGCATCGGTCCGGCACGCAGGAAATGAAAAGATCGGAACTTCAGGAAGATGTGAAGAGTGTGTTGTGCACGAACGCCAAAGTATTACGGGACTACAGTAGGGCAGCATAGGCGCAGGTGACCGTAGGCATCACGTGAACGGGCTTATTTGTATCAATTTGTATTGAGGCTTGAAACTGGCAAACTTTGATTTCTAACAACCGACCGAAAGACGGACACAGCATCGAAGGTACGCAACAGACACTCAACATGGCCTCTCGTCCTACAGTCAACGTTCGTTCAACATCAGGCGGTAAGCTCTTTATTTTTGATGTATTTATCCCAACTCACCTGTTATTCAGAGGCTTCTTCGTCTCTCCCACTCCCTGCAGTTTTGACTGCCCCGATTCGTCTTGATGTCGTACAGCAGGTTCACAGTGCGTGCTGACCCTGTATTTCCTTCGTCGTGTGCTCAACGGGTAATTAGAGAGCATTGCCAAGAATAGACGTCAGGCATATGCCGTCAGCGAAAAAGCAGGCCATCAGACCTCCGCTGAGTCGTGGGGTACTGGTCGTGCTGTCGCTCGTATTCCCCGCGTCGGCGGTGGCGGTACTCACCGCTCTGGTCAAGCTGCGTTCGGTAACATGTGCCGTGGTGGTCGGATGTTTGCACCCACGAAAACCTGGCGTAGATGGCACATCAAAGTGAACCAGAATCAGCGTCGCTTTGCGACCGTTTCTGCCCTCGCTGCATCTGCGCTTCCCTCTCTCGTCCTCGCTCGCGGCCACCGAATTGAGGAGATTGAAGAGGTTCCCCTTGTTGTCGGCAACGATGTCGAGTCTTTCCACAAGACCAAGGAAGCTGTTGCACTTCTAAAGTCCCTCCGTGCATATCGCGACGTCGTAAAGGTGTCTAACTCTCGCAAGCTTCGCGCGGGTAAGGGAAAAATGCGTAACCGCCGTCACCGCCAGCGGCGTGGCCCCCTTATCGTCTACAACGAGGATGGTGGCATTGTCAAAGCATTCCGTAACTTGCCTGGAGTTGAAGTGGTCAATGTCCGTCGCCTCAATCTTCTTCAGCTTGCTCCTGGTGGCCATATTGGCCGCTTTATCATTTGGACCGAGGGCGCATTTGCTCTCCTTGATGAGGTCTTTGGCACCTTTGACAAAGCCGCGGTACACAAGAAGGACTATTTGTTCGTTTCCTCAAGTTGTTACCCTAGGATCATATCCACTAACATTCGTCGTCCAGCCTGCCAACCGCAAAGATCTCGAACCCAGATGTTACCGGTTTGATCAACAGTTCGGTGATTCAGTCGGTTGTTCGTCCAGCGAATCCCACGACCCAAAAACGCCCATGGACGCAGCACAAGAACCCTCTACGAAACAAGGCAGTTCTCTTCCGCCTCAACCCTTATGCCAAGACACTCCGCCGGCAGGAGCTCCGTGCGTTACCTGTCTTACCAAGTTGGTTTTACTTCCGTAGTGCTGATGTGTTATCGTGTATAGTGCGTCAGGAACGGATAAAGAAGAACAAGGACAAGGAGAGGAAGCCGAAGAAGAAGGCGCATGCTGCATCGAACGCATTCCTGTCGACACTCTTCGCTCCCTGATCTGGCTGTTTGATAAAGCCGTAATTATCATTCGATGGGGATATGCGCTTTACGAATACATAGTACCGGTGGATATGAATGTACATACACACGCCGGGCCATGTCCGTCGCTATGCTGCCATGCCGAAAACATGATGTTCGACTTCGTGATAAGCATGTTTGTGCGCTTCCATGCATTCCCATCGTACCCCTCTTCTAGGCGCAAATCAGAAGATATCCGGCTCTATTTTTGCCGAATGTGATAGTGGCGGCATGTTTTGGGGCCATTTTGCAGCATGTAACACAATCATTCATGGAGCTCTTTGGGATTTGTCCACTATGCAGACGCCAAGGCTGGGAGAGATCGGCCGGAGGACTTAGTTCCGTGAGACATATACATATAAGGTGTCAGGTTGGTGGGCATTTAACCTGATATGTAATTATACAATGCAGCAGCGAGATGGCAGTACGCAGCATGGCAAGGACTATGGGGAGAGTACGGCGTGTCTGTGAAAACTAAGAGAATGCAACGAAGATAGCGATGATTATAAATAGTGCTATACGAGCGGATGTGCGTGTGGTGAAAGTTAAGAGGCCAACTTCCACTCGGAGCTGGCCATTTGGAGATCAGAAACGTGTTAAAATAGGTTTCGTTAATCAATGAATCGCATGCGAGTAGATGAAGCATCGGTGTTTTGGGAGGGATACGGAAGGGGACGAAATGAGTGTGTGGTTAATAATAATTGCTATCGCCCTTCCGTTTATAGTGTTTTGATGGCTCTTGCAGAAGTTGCTCTTGCCGTTGCTGTTTTCCAAATGTCTGGCTTGTGGACGATAGGCATGTCCAAGCGCGGACAACGCTCCGCAGGCGCTCTACGAACAAGAAAAGAAAAAGACAAAAAAGGGGGTGCAATTCGATCGTCAGCCCAATAGCCGAGGAAGGGAAGAATTCGGAATGAGGACGGAATAAAGAAAAGGAGGAAAAAACGCACCCCTTGCCCGACGCCGGGCACATGCGTGCCGGGTGAGATCACGCGCGCTTTCGAACGCACCGCCGCATCGTACGCATGTATACGGCGCTGCACTGACAGAATGTATGTGTAGGTGGAACGTGAGCGCGCGCACGCCGCTTAGCAGCTCGCCGCATCCGCGGCGCGGACATCGTAACAGACCATCCGTGCGCGAAGTCTGCAACATTGCCAGCGTGGCTTCTTCCCTCTGCAAGACCGTTCAACAGGTTCGAAGAACGGGGAAGGGATAGGGGTAACGTACCGCCTGCTCGAGCTCGTCCGTTATCGAGGGCCGTCGCCGGACTTGCGGCGGTGTAAGCGTCAGCGCCCGGGTTGGACGCCGCTGCAGGGCTGGCTGCAAACTCTGCGTTTCGATGCATGTCAGACTAGTTGGTGATGTTCGCAGCGTCGATTCACTTGTGGGGACGCTGCTCTCTCCCGCACCGGCACCTACACCGTCATTATTGTACGTATCAACAGCCATCGGGACGGCCACCGCTGTCGTCGCAGCGGACGCGAGAGCCGGGGCAGTAGCAGGCCCCGCGACTGAAATCGCGGGATTTATATGCAGCGCGAGCGCGGCGGGTCGCGGCGGCAGCGGCTTTTCAAAGCCGGAGCCCGAACCGTGGCCGTCCACTTGCATAGGTATCTGCATCGACGCCACATTCTCCTTCTCGAGCTCCTTCTCCCTTTCCAGCTCGGGTAAACGCGGGTCCATTCTAGCGCCTGCATGGATAGCGGCGGTGGCGGACACTAAGAGTGAGGCGGAAGCGGAAATCCCATCTGCGGGTTGTCGCATCGTCGTCGTCGTGGCACCGCTCGCTCGCTCTAGCGCTTCGAGGGCTGCCCACCGCGCTCGGACGCGCGCCGCAACGTCCTCCGCAGCGCTGAGCTTGCGTCGCCGTGGCATCGGGCCTGTAGTAGTACTATAGAGAGATTCGGCGGAAGATGTCGCGCTGCTGCGACTACTCCCCGGGATCATCGTCGCGTAGCGCTTGTGGGGGTTCTGGTGAAGCTGGTGATGATAGTGCTGGTATTGATATGCGGGCATTTGGCGGCGCGGGCGGCTGATGGTGGGATGCGCCGTTGCGGGGCTAGCATTGAGCGACCTTGCGTTTGGTTGTAGGAGGGCGAAAGGTTTTCGGCGATCCAGACTCATCGTTATCGGTGAGGAGCCAGTGGGCGGACGGACGGACGGACGGATATGGAACGGAGGAGGGGAAGAAGTATGGAAGGGGATGGAGAAATGGAAAGGAGGGAGGGAGGGAAGGAAGGTACAGAAAGGCAAGAAAGCCTTGGGGAGGGGGTGGGACAAAGCGAGGTTACGTGGGCGTTATATGAGGTGAAGAGTGTGGTCAGATGAAAAGTCCACACCGAGGTTGGATTGAGACACGATGTCTTGTTGTCAACGCCCCGATCTGGTAAGGGGGGCCGAGAACCTTGCAAACATGCGCCGGGTGATATATTCGACTGATATGCGAGTCGTTTTGTAAGGCGCAAAGCCTCATGGCGTGGGTGGTGGGTGGTGTAAGCGTCGACCTCCATCACCGGCGGGCCACGAGCTTGGGGCGTGTTGCGTCACGTGATATGATGCGTTTCATTTGAAGGGTTTGAGGGACGATGACCTGGGTGGCATACATGGGTCGGATGCCGTCCATCTAATAGAGGGCCTAGATGCCCGAGGAAGCAAGAGTGCGTTGGCTGCTTTCCGCGCATGTCGGGCCTAGGGCAATGAATCGCGTCTTGCACGCGCAGGCAGTGTGCCGTGCGCGAACCACCCACCCCAACCAAAGAAGAGGCTATGCTGTAAGGTTTCATGTTCTCGTTGAGACAAGGTGGACAGAATACCTAAGACACGAAGTTGCATTTGGGCAAAGATAAAAAAAACCAGGTTTGATGATATCCGAGATACTTTCGAATCCTGAAAGCGGGACCTTTGCGGTCGCACCAACGCGTTGGTCGAGCCCAGGATGGAGTTTTACAGTGGCAAAAGGGAATAAAGGACTCAGTGCGTGTGATTAGACGGGCGGGGATGAGGAGTGATTAAAGTCTAAGGTGGGAAACCCGGGCGGCTTGGCGCGTGTATCGTGATTGTAAGTGAAAGTCGAATGCCATCAGTGGATATGGTCAGGCGCGTTTCCATGGGAGTACGGAGCCAGTTCACGAGAGGCAACCAAAGATGAGTTGCGCCACTCTAGTTTTCATAGACGAAAGTAGACAAAGGCGGCCCACCGATCGGTGATAGAATCATTTGCGAAAGCTCCGTTCGGTCATGGAGATGCCGACAACCATGAAACTTCAAACCTTTTATCGGCGTCGCGGGTGACTTTGAGGATGTCCGTTTCCAGATTACCCACTGATGTTCACTCTGGTCTTCGCATTCGGGGATTTAGTCTGTGCTTATCAGGCGGCCGTCAGTGGGCTTTGGAGCACCCTGATGCCGGATACCCTCTTGACAGCTGACGACATGAATTGAATGCCTAATTGTCAAGGGTTTCAAGCTCAAGCTCGCCGTGATGAAGGGGCACTCACGCAAAAGGTAGTGAATTGATGGTCACGACAATAATAGACGTACACAAGTCAACTCATCTGACCACCCAACTCCACCTGTTTCACTCTCCGTGCGGCAGCTTCCTTTGCTTCTGAGAGGGGTCTTCTCCACTTGGGTGCAGGTGGATCCCACACCCCCAGCTCCTTCTTAAGTTCATCAAGGTCCTGCGCCCACCGTTCTTCCCAATACACCGTGATCATACTTCTCGCTGCACTCCCACAGCGCAGCGCCCACGGGACGTACTCCGAGAGGAAACGCGCGCGCTTGGCAGCGTTCAGCCGAACCACGGCCGCAGTAGACAACGCGGCAGACGGCAGGCCAAGGTTCGCAAACTCGAACACCTTGAGCGCGAGCTCGTACTCGACCGAGACGGGCAGGCCGCACAGCGCGTGGTAAAAGTCGTGGCATTCGCGGTACCGCTGCATGACGTAGGCGAGCTCGGGATCGTCAATGTAGTGTACCTGTAATGCGCGATCAGCGTGATCGAGAAATGCAGTGGCATCATTGTACGATGGAGGCGGGGGACGTACCGGGTCCCTCGTGTCGGGGGTGACGCCGCAGCGCTCGAGCCACGTCACATAGGTATGTCCGAAGGTATTCTCAGGCAGACGCGCGAGGGCCGCCATGTCGATGGTGTTGGTGTTAATCCTCGGACGCTCCTTGAGGATGCGACGTCCTTCCTCATACTCGAGCATATGATCTAGCAAACGAGGAAGGACAGGCCCAGCGGTGGTTTCTCCGAGGGCCGCCACCATATCTGCAGTGCGCCTGCGTTGTAGCCGCTACGTAAAAGTAATATAAAAAGCGCTGCTTACCTGCTCTGCGGGGGTCCGCGATGGCCATACATGCCGACCCAACAGCAAGAAAGGCATTTTCGAACCAGTTCAGGGGAATGTGCCCTGGATATGCCGGTTCTGTCTTGACAGAACGTGTATATCTAGGACTAGGAGAACTAAGGACAGACGCGGAGAGTACATTGAAGCGCAGCGACCGTCGAGGAACGTGAAAGCGCGCTGTAGCCAGAAGAGACATGATTGTCGTGGTTGGCTTGTCATTCGGTTGAGCCCAGGCTCGACCTCAAAATAGGGTTAGGATTAAGGTCAAGATTTCTAAAGTCCGCCCTGACTCTGCTTTCAACTAGACAATGAGCAGCAGCAACACGGAAACACAGGTCGAGGCTCCAACCGCAAAGGCAGTCGTGCCAAAACAAAAGAAACTCAAGCCTGCACGGAAGCAGGTAAAACCCGGTGACGTCGATAAAGAAACTGCGCCGCAGACCGGGAAAGAGTACAGTGCGTGTCCTAGTCATCTAGCATACGTATGCCAGAGTGTGCTCACCCATTGGTAGATATATGGTATAATAAGTGGGCAGGCGGCGACAGGGAGGATAACTACTCCAAGTATGTACTCTCCAGACCCTGGTTTTTGCCTTTGGCGTTCATGTAGTTGATTTATAACCTCTCTGCAGCAAGACGAAATCCCAAACACGATGCAACATCAAGAAAGACGCCGGGCTGACCCGCGCAAACACGACCGGCATACGCTACTGCTGTCTCTTCTTTGCCCGCGGGTGCTGTCCCTACGGCTGGGAGTGCGAGTACCTGCACTCCCTCCCGGATCCGGAGCGTGCTCTGCCCGATTCGAGCAAGGACTGCTTCGCCCGCGACAAGTTCTCCGACTATCGCGACGACATGGGTGGCGTCGGCACTTTCACCCGACAAAACCGCACGCTTTACGTCGGGCGCATCAAAGAGACGGGTGCGGGGCCTGAGACGGAAGAAATCGTGAAACGACATTTCAAAGAGTGGGGCGAGATCGAACACAGTGCGTCTAATTTTTTTGGGTTTCACTTGTACGCCATGCCTCTAATCATTTTTACGGATCTTGTTATATTCTCTCTCGGCGCGCAGTACGTGTCCTCCAGTATCGATCGGTGGCGTTCGTCACCTACGTCTCGGAGCACCACGCGCAGTTCGCCAAAGAAGCGATGGCCTGCCAGTCTATGGACAACGACGAAATCCTCAACGTCCGATGGGCGACGGAAGATCCGAACCCCACCTCAAAGGTGGCGGAGAAACGCCGCCTCGAGGAGATCGGTCAGGCGGCTATCCGTGCCAGGATGGACCCCCGCGTGGTCGATGCCATGCAAGCTGTTCGTGCTCTTGAAGAGGGGCGCGAATATCACGCGAACGACGATATTGGGGACGAGGACATGGAGGGGGGAGTCGATGAACCTGAAGGGAAGCGGAGACGAATTGAAGGGCCTGAAAACCCAGAGGAGCCCGAAGGGATGGAGGAACTGCCTGAACCGCGGGAGCCAGAGCCGGAGAGACCGCAGGGATTACTGAGCGCGGATACACTGGAAAGCCTCCGTTACTTTTCCGAGTTACGCCGGCAGAACGGTGCTGCACCCGCGCCTTTACCAGTTCCCACAATCAAGGTTCAGCGACCCGCTGCGGGGTTGGACCTCGGCGATTATGGGAGCGACGATGAGGATTAGGCGTTTTATATGTATTTCTGTGCATTCTCTGAACCATCTTAATATCATCCCACAAAACAATGATAGGTGAAGTTAGCTGGAAGCTTCGTCAATCCATGTAGTGGCATAAAATGTATGTGCTGTACAACATGCTCTGATATCATAAGATCGACATGAAGGGCAGGCATCTCACGGATTTCAATCGTCCGTGATACCAAGCCGACGAATCCGCTCGTTCTCTGCCGCGAGATCCTCGTCCTCCTTCTGCCGGCGGTACTTGGTTAGATCCCAGTCCTCGTCACCGTCATCCTCGTCCGCATCCTGGAACCACTCCGGGTTGTACTGGAACAGATCGCGTCCGCTCATCCCGCTGCTCTTGCCCGCCGCTGCCTGTGCGTCCTTCGTCTTGCGCAGCGCGTCCGCCTCGGCCTCCTTCTTGTTCATCCGCGTTTGTTTCCATTTGGCGAAGCTTTCACGAGTGACGGGCGTTAAGTTCGGTCCGAGTTTGTGACGCTACATTTGGACCCGGGGAAGGGGGGGGGGAATGTCAATTGTGAGGCGTCATGCAGATGAAATTGGGCCGTCGTGTTAAAATACACGCACCTCTACTTCTAAGAACTCCTCTATGCTGATCTGATTTGCCTTCTCTGCCTCCTCCAACGCCTTCTTCTGGGATTTGAGCACGAATCCAGGTGGGAGGGCGTGTCGATATTGACACAACTCCCCGTTGGGACATTGCCAGAACCATCCGAACCTAGAACAGTGCGAATATGAGAGATCGAAGGCAGCAGTCGAGCAAGTGGACTCGACTCCTCACTTTTGTGTCTCGACAGCCTCGATGAAGTACTTGCATACGATCTGAAATAAAATGTCAATGACGAGGGTCGGAAGGGGAGCTTTCTTTTACTTACGTCCGTTGTAGTCCGTGGATTCCCGTGCTTGGATAGGATAACACTCCTTAACTTTTCCTCGTCCCATTTATCCATGGTGTCTGTGACATCAGACAGCAGTGTCAGTCGGAGACATGTACAGCAGGGCCATGTCCGAGACACACCTGCGAGCTTGTCCTCCCGATTATCCTCATACAGATTCCTCTTCTCCACTCTCCGTCCCACATCCCGATCATGGCTAAACTTGCACTTGCTTCCCTTGTCACAACGACCCGCCTTGAAAAACTCGCACAGCACCGTCTTCGGGTCCACACCAAAGGGCACCTTCTGCGTTTGCACGGGCTTGAAGAGTGCGGCCTCTTCTTTCCGGCGCTTCTCCTCCTCTGCCTTCTCCTTTGCTCTCAGCTCCTTCTCCTTCTCCTTGGCAAGCGTCTCGCGCGACTTGCCAGCCGTTGCAGCCTGCGCTTGGATTTGGGCAACCTGCTTCTGCACCCTGGCCGATTTGTTTTTCTTTTATCGTTTTTTTTATTTTAAAAGCGCATGTCAGTCCGCCACGTTGAGGAGCTCGTAGGTGAAACGCACGTTCTTCAAGCCGAACGTCTGCGTTTGAGTGTGCTATGAGCACGGGAAGACAGGCGATAGGCACCTCTCTCACCTTGTCAACTTTGACCTTTGAAGTCGATGAGCCCTGAGTCTGTTGCTTCTTTGGAGGCATATTTCAGCGAATTGCACGGTTCACTCGTCAGGCAAGGGTCAGATGGTAGAGTTGGGTTAAGGTTTACGTCCGGACGCGCTGAATTTGAATCTCTGTCTCTGAACTACAGGACGTCAACTGGCAGACAACAAGTGGCGTGGACGACCCAATCACGCCGAGATGAACTTTCGGGCTTGAAATAGATAGACTTGCGGGACAACCAGTTGCTGATAAATGAAACTATGGCATCCTTCGTGCCCAAATACGTGGTCCATTTGTCGCGCACCTTCCTCCGATAAAATAAACTGGTCAGAGAGAGGGTGTTATTCGACACGAATCCCGCTCTGATGGAATTTGTACTACTTTTTTGATATCTCAGCACGCACAGGGCGGTGACAGGACAAATTTCAACCCAAATCGCAAACTCCGAGTCACGAAACTCCTTGTCTCTGAGGCTCTGAGTCAGTCCATTGTCTATTCAGGCTAAATGCTTATATGGGTGCGGTCCTAGTGTGAGGTAGAAAATGGTGAGAAGTATGGCTAACGGGGATACTGCAGAGAAGAGCATGGACGCGCTCTAGTAGGCTGGGGACGGGATGGCGCATCTGAGGGAAAGGTAACAGGGTTTGTTGGACGCCCGACAGTGGGAAGAAAAGTACTGTAGTCTCCCCAGTACTGCGTGGACGGAGCGTAGGCTAAAAGCTGGATGGTTTGTTTTGGAGACATAAAAAGAGAGCGACAGATAAGGGAAGCAAGAGTCAGATGATTCTCTGACAGATCTTGGATAATTCCGAAGGTAGTCCATCTCGTCGACTACCCTGCGTTGTAGCGACCGCAGGTTCGACAGCAAGAACTAACCAATCCCTCTGGTCGTGATGTAAGATTCCGTTGTATCTACGACAAGTAGTACTGTATGGTGGGCCTGACAGTAGGAGATAAGGCAGATGATGAATGGGAAGATGGGCACGTTTCTCGGAGAAACTCCGGTGGAGGCGACTGATGACTCTGCATGATAATAGTTTGAGCTTAAGCTTGAGCGCTTGAGCTGTCAACGCGTCAACGCCAACCGTAGAGTAACCGTAGTCAATAGTCACTAGACCACTGTTATACCAGTCAACCAGTCGCACTCTCTTCATCTTCGACTCGGGCAATTGTCTCTTGCTGGCGGTAACACACGATACAACATTTTTTGCCCTTACTGCCTCCTGTTCCTCCAGACCTCTCTAAGCAAGCAACCGGTCTCTACTGTATTCTCTGCATTTTCTCTCCCCACCCACCTCTTACTAGCCCGTTTTACCGTTGCCTTGACACCGAGACGACTGACATCTCAACTAGCACCAACTACCATGTTCCATAACTTCCATTATCTCGCGCAACTGCAGTCCAGTCCAGTTAGCGCCCAACTCCAACTTAGCGCCCATCAATTTCAAGTAATCACCATTATGTCTGTGCGAATGCTGTATATAATCCATCGATAACCGTGCACTGCCCATCGCCCCAACCCTCTGCCCATCACATCCTACTGTCGAGCCACCATTACCTCCCAGTGAACCAACTCCTTCCTCCCTAAAGACACCACTTCTTCCCTACTCTTGGGATGGCTAACCAGCAAGGATCCGCTCGTTTCCAAACCCTTTTCGAGTCCGCCCTCCAGAGTTATGAGAAAAAGACAAAAGTCGCATTATCCGAGCATCCACTCGCTGTGAAACTCCAGAGTTGTGACACCGTTGACGACATTACCAACCTCCTCCAAGACAGAGCACGGGCCTTTGGAGATTTTCAAGCAAGGGATAGAATGATGAAAGCGCTCAGGGCTACTGTATCGATATTAACCCCACTTTCTAAGGCCGTCTCCCTCGCTGACAGCTTCGGCGTGGTAGGTCAGAAGGCGCTGATGACATGTTTCGCCTCTCTGACCGTTTCGCTTTCAGACATTATTCCTGCCTGTGAAGACAATACATGCTGGTCTCGGCATCCTTCTTGATGTTTGCCCTTCATTAGCCCGTATATAGGTATACTTCTGACATCCAGATGTAACAGGCGGCCAATGGGGTGATATCCGAATGCGAAGTACTCGCTGACCTGCTCGAAACGATCGAACACTTCGTCGTTAATCGTTTCAATATATATATGAGGGTCACTCCTACGCCCGAAATGAACAATATGCTGGTCAGCTTTATGGAGGAGCTAATCTCCACGCTCGCTCGGGTGACCCAAAAGCTCGAGCGGCGACGATTGCGTGAGAGCATTCTCGTTGGCAATTACACCTTACTCAGTGCAACACAGTCAAACTCGCAAAGAATTTTTTTGGAGCCAAGGACATCAACAAGGCCCGGCAGAGGCTGGACCGACTGATAAACGAAGAGGTTGCGGATGTCGTAGCTCAGATTCTCGGAGGTGTCGACGACATCAAAACGATCCTTGGCGGTGGGCCAATGCACTCGGCTTACCATCCGCCGTTTATTGAATATACTACACTCTAGGCGGCAATGCATCACCTGAAGGTGTCCGGAAAGCTTGTTCCGTGTCTGACAACGCACTAGATCCAACAGCGAGCAAAGTGGATCAGTCCAAACGTCCGTTATCACACCGCGTTTGCATCGCTGCGTTGAAGGGCTGAGGTTGTCTCACAGGTGACGAGTTGCGGATCAAGATTCATAAATGGCTCGCTCCCCCTGATCCATGGGTAAATTACAATTTCGCCAGCAAATCACGGCACGGCGATACCGGGGACTGGTTCATCAAAGGCGACACGCTCTCAAAATGGAAAGAATCTGGACCTAGTTCCTTGCTATGGATCCATGGGAAACGTAAGTTAGCGTCTGGTGCTTACTCTTTCGTAGCCGCTGACACTCATGGCCTTTTGTAGCGGGTGCTGGCAAGAGTGTCATTTGGTACATTAACCCTTTATCTTTTCGTCTCCAAGAACTTACCGTGCCATCCAGTTCCACAGTCATTAAGGACATCAAAAAATTGCGCGAATCGGGACGAGCATCACTCGCCATATATTACTATACCTTCGCAGAGGATCAAAAGAAGGACCTCCGTGGGCTCCTATCATCGGTTCTATACCAACTTTACAATCAGTCCGATTCCTACTACAATATCTTCTCTAACTTCTATTCGGCACACCTCAATGGTACACAAAGCCCCAGCGACGACGACCTTGCGACGCTTCTTAAGGACTTGTTAAGAAACCCAGGACCACTACCGATTTATCTTATTATTGATGGCTTAGACGAATGTCCAAGCGCATCTGCTCTGTTGTTGCCTCGCAAGGAAGTCCTTTCGCTTTTAGAAGACCTTGTCGAAGAACCATTCCCAAATCTGCGGATATGCGTCACCAGCCGACCCGAGACCGACATTCAGATCATCCTCGAGCCTCTAGCATTCCGTTCTGCTTCCTTACACATCGAGCGTGGACAAATAGAGGACATTGAGAAATATATCAGGTCTTTCGTTACCAAAGACGGAAACATGCAAAATTGGTCTCCGGCATGCAGGAAGCTCGTGACTGATGTCTTGACACGAAAAGCGGATGGCATGTAAGTCATTTTACACCTCGTTTCCTTACGATTCTCACCCGTACGTCCCTGGTAGGTTCCGCTGGGCGGATTGCCAGCTAAAGTACCTCGCCGGCTGCGACCCAGCAAATATCCAGCATGTTCTGGACACATTGCCCGAAACGCTCGATGAGACATATGAACGTACTTTGGGAGATATCAGTCAAGCGAAGTGGAAATCTGCCCGGCGTCTTTTCTTATGCGTTGCTGTGGCCTCCCAGCCACTCAGAGTCGAGGAGCTAGCCGAAATTCTCGCATTTGATTTCGAGGCAGAGCCGATTCCAACATTTCACGAGGATTGGCGACAAAGCAATCCAGTACAAGCGGTGCTGTCCACGTGCTCCACGTTGCTTTCCATTGTCGAGAACCGGGGTTCCCAAGTGATACGATTTGCACATTTCTCGGTCAAAGAGTTCTTGACGTCTACCCGCTTTGGTGAGAAGGACAACATTATTTCCCATCGTTATCACATCTCCATGACACCTGCCCATACCCTCATCACCCAAGCATGTCTCGGTATGCTATTTCACCTGGACAAAAACGTCATCAGGGGCGACCTGAAGAAATTTCCTCTCGTTGAATACGCCGCGGGGCACTGGTTGGAACATGCCCATTTCGAAGGTGTCTCGAAAAATGTATACGAAGGGATGAAGCAACTCTTCGACCGGAATAAACACCATCTTGCGGTTTGGCTCTGGATATGTGACCCGACGGTGCCCTCTTGGGAGCAAGACAAATCGGCCAAACGATCGTTGCCGCTCCATGGAACCCCCCTACATTACGCGGTTTTTTGCGACCTGCACGACATGGTAAAGGTCTTGGTCATTGAGTATCCAGAGGATTTGAAGTCTCGGAGCTTCGGTGAGGACTTAACGCCTTTGGATCTGGCTTCAAAAAGGGGACATGTGGAGTTCGCGCAGTTCCTGATCGAGTGCGGCGCCGACGTGTCTGCCGGGGACAAGTATGGGCGGACGCCGCTGCATCTGGCATTCTCTGGGGGTCATGTGGAGCTCGCGTGGCTCCTGATCGAGCGCAACGCCGACCTGTCGGCCAGGGATAAGAACGGGCGAACACCGCTGCATCTGGCGCTCGATGGGGGTCATGTGGAGCTCGCACGGCTCCTGATCGACCGCGGCGCCGACGTGTCTGCCGGGGACAAGAACGGACAGACCCCGCTGCTCCTGGCATTTGACGGGGGTCATGTGGAGCTCGCGCGGCTCCTGATCGACCGCGGCGCCGACGTGTCGGCCGGGGACAAGTACGGGCGGACGCCACTACATCTGGCGTTCTCTGGGGGTCATGTAGAGCTCGCGCAACTCCTGATCGAGTGCGGCGCTGACGCGTCGGCCCAGAACGAGTTCGGGTGGACGCCGCTGCATCTGGCGTTCTCTGGGGGTCATCTCGAGCTCGCGCGGCTCCTGATCGAGCGTGGCAGCAACGCGTTGGCCCAGGACGACTACGGGTGGACACCGCTGCATCTGGCATCCTCTGGGGGACATGTGGAGCTTGCGCGGCTCCTGATCGAGTGCGGCGCCGACGCGTCAGCCGGGGACAAGCACGGGCGGACGCCGCTGCATCGGGCGTTCTCTGGGGGCCATGTAGAGCTCGCGCGGCTCCTCATCGAACGCGGCGCCAACGCATCGGTGAGGGACGAGGACAGGCGGACGCCACTGCATCTGGCATCTTCTGGGGGTCATGTAGAGCTCGCGCGGCTCTTGATCGAGCGCGGCGCTGAAGTGTCGGCCCGGGACAAGATCGGGGGGACACCGCTGCATCTGGCATCCTCTGGGGGTCATGTAGAGCTTGCGCGGCTCATAATTGAGCGCGGCGCCGACGTGTCGGCCCAGGACGAGTTGGGAGGGACACCACTGCATCGGACCTCCTATGGGGGTCACGTGGAGCTCGCGCGGCTCCTGATCGAGCACGGCGCCGACGCGTTGACCCGGGACGAGTACGGGCGGACGCCGTTGCATCGGGCGTCCTTCGGGGGTCATAAGGAACTCGTGCAGTTCCTCACCGAGCACTGTGGCAATGCAACAGCCCAGCCTACATCGCAGATCGAACTATTCACTCAAAGGCATTTAGATGGAATCCCATCATAAGGTAAGTAACTATAGAGCTATTCGGTCCCCCATGACATACAAAACCGGAGTCCACTACTTACGAAATTCACCCAGAATGTAGGGCATTCGCATGCCTCTGTCAGCTTTGAGGGCATTATAATGTAGTTAAACAGATGTACACAGATATTGAGTGACAGGGTTGCGGGTATGACCTGTATCCGTACTTGTGCTATTGTCGGACCGAGTCCTTCTGCACCACATCCATCATCGCCCTCACGTGGAAACAACGTCAAAATCAAAGATGAGTTCGCGGTCGCGGCCGCAGCTGCAGACAGAAACAGAAACGGTGAAGGCGCAACGTAGCCTGAAGCGGCATGAGATGATGAAGCAGAGGCGTTTGATTCCAGTTTTGACTGGGAGAAGACGGGTTAGATTTGATGATGAGCGCCACGATGATCTGGGCATTGATGTGAATGGCGAAAAGACGCGGGAAAAAATGCATACCCGGAAGCAGAGACAAGGCCACTCAAGCTTTCGATACTACAGTAGCATTCGTGCGCACACTGGGAGTGGGTACAGTCACGCCGCGCAGAATGAGATTGTCCTGGTTCCTCGATCCGATCCGCAAATCAGGTACTTCGTACAGTGTGCATGAAGACAAACTGCCAGAGCAGCTTGAGGGGAAACATCTGCTCGCAAGGCGACCCGTTCGTTGCGAGTTCATGCAGTCATGCAACATTCACATCTTATGTTACGTCCACTTTTCGGAGACTGCTTACCGTGACTGTAAGCACAATTACACTTTATCCCTGTTATGTTAGCTCTGTACACATTACTACATAATCTAACATTACAACCCCACTATTGAGGAAGACGGCTTAGAGCCCTGGATCGGATGCCAGTGCTATCTTGATCACCTCCCACCCACCTTAAATTTTCTTTATTCTCATCTTTTGTGATATTCCCTGACCCACTGGCAGCAGAACGCGGGATTAAGATTGAAGCACTTTTCATTTGTCATGGCTGCCACACCCCACAGCTTGCTCATAATGTAGGTCCTGGTCGGCCTGGGATAGATGTCAGGTGTCAGATGTCAGCTGTGGACTGAGATGTATGTACGCATGTTTATGAGCACCGTGGACTCCCGAGCTGTGGAGCTGCTTGAGCGCGGGATGCGGGATAATCTCATCACAAGAAAAGAACGATGTGTACGCACCGAGTGGGTCTTTGGAACTCGATGAATTCCGCGATGCAGCAGGCGTGTTCTCTCGCTCGATTGAAAGCTTTGTCAGTCATGACAGAAAGATTTCTAGAGAAGCATCGGAGGTTCCTTCGGTGTTAGTTAAATGAAGACACCAAGACAGACCTCCTGTTGAGTTTTGGCTCGCTCTGTGGCCATTCCACGTGAGGCCTTGGGAGGTCGTCAAAGGTAGCGGACAAATGCCGCTTTGAGGAATCGGTCACGCTTCTATTCGCGCGGAAGTAGGATCATAACCAGTTGATGCCATGCAAACGTTTGCACGCTCGAAAAGGGATTTGGGGATTTGATTGCTACGTGAACGACGATATCGTGGAAGGGGATTTGGAGGCGGGAAGCTGACGGATCTCGGCTAAGAATTGAAGGGACCTATTGCGGGGTTGGGATTAGGCGATTAAGGAAGCGACGATGCGAGACAATCCACGCTGGCACCAAATATCAGCACAAGCCGGGCTCTCGGATTACCATCGTTGGTGATACGGAGTCGACGAACCCGCTCGTTCTTTGCCAAAATTTCCTCTACCTCCTAGCGGCGATACTTAGACAGATCCGAGTCCTCCACGCCCGCGTCACGGAACTACTCCGGATTGTATGAACGAGTTGTGCCTGCCCATACTGCGGCTGCGCTCGCTCTCCGCCTCCTGGAGGCTCTTCACCCTGCGCTGTGCGTTCGCCTCAGCTTCCTCTTGCTCATGCATGCCCGTCTCCATTTGGCAAAGCTTGAGTGAGTGACCGGCGTCCGAGTTTGTGGCTCTATGCTCGTGGGAGAAAGCGAGGCGTCATGTGGTGGGGTCAGATGGATGATGGCTTGAGGTCATTGTGAAAACAGGACGCACCTCTACTTCTGAGAACGCCTCCAGGCCAATTTGATTTACCTTCTCTGTCTCCTCCAATGCGTTCTCCCGGGGCTTGAGTACGGCCCTGGTCGAAGAGCATATCTATATTGAGCTGAGTCCCCGTCGGGACATTGCCAGAACTGTCCGAACCTAGAAGGGTAAATGAGGAAAACGCACGACATGAGCAAGTAGTAAACCCCTCACTTTTGTGTCTCGACAATCTCGATGAAGTACTTGCATACACCCTGAAATAAATCTCGATGCCGAAGGGGCCGGAAGGGGAAGCCATCTTTACTTACGTCTGTAGTAGTCGGTGGATTCCCGTGCATGGATCAGATAACGCTTCTTAGCTTCTCCTTGTCCCATTCATCCATGGTCTCGGGATAGCGTGTTCAACGTACCTGCGAGTTTGTCTTCACGACGATATTCATATGAGTCCCTCTTCTCCACTCTCTGCCCCACGCCTGCATCACAGTTAGACTTGAAGTTGCTACCCTTCTCACATCGGCCCGCCTTAAAAAACTCTGCTTTGAGGTCCAACGTTAAAGGGGACCTTCTGCGTCTGCACCGACTCGAAGAGTGCTGCCTCTTGTTTCCGGCACTTCTCGGCCTTCGTCTTCGCCCCCAGTTCCTTCTCCTCATTGGCGGGCGTCTCGCGCGACTTGCCGGTCGTCACAGCCTGTGCCTGAATCTGCTTGACCTGCTTCTGCAATCTGCACCTTGGCAGCCGATTTGTTTTTCATTCATCGTTTGTTCAAGTTGTTTGTTTTAAAAGCGCGTGTCAGTCTGCCATGTTGAGGAACTAGTAGGTGGAACGCGCGTTCTTCAAGCCGAAAGTCTGCGTTTGTGAGCCCGGAAGATAGGCGACAGATGAGCGGAAATCTCTCTCACCTTGTTGGCTCTGACCGTCAAAGACGATCATCCCTGATTCTGTTGCTTTTGATGCGTATTTCAGCGAATTGTACAGATTTATCAAAGGTTCACTCGTCAGACAATCGTTGGACAGGGCCAGTGATGAGATGATGCAAATGGGTTAAGGCTTTCGCCCATACGAAAACGCCGAGCTACATTAGGATGTCGATACAGTATCGTTTAGCACATATCCGTAATAGTGCTGATGTATCGTTTATCGCATGCTCTTTCTGCAGGTTGGATTGGTTTGATATAGAGCTTAAAAAAGAGCGGGATATCGCTACGACGAGCAAGCTACCGAGATCACGCAAGCACTAAGTGGCGTTCGACATCCTGTTTCTTCGGAAAGCAACGTTCAGCATCTCTGAATCATACTGAGTGACAGTATACCATACTGGCAGACAACAGTGGCAAGGAGTCTGGACAACCAAGTCAAGCCGAAATGAACCTTCACATTTGAATAGACAGACTTGCGAAGCAAATGGTTATCTGTCAATGACGCTATAGCATACTTCGAGCGGGAATCGAACCCAAATGCGTGATCCATTCGTCGCGCAGCTTCCTCTTAGCCACATTATAAGGCAGCGGGAAGGAGTGACAGGACAAATTGCAACTCAACTCGCAAACAATGAGCCACGAAGCCACAAAATATCCTCACCTCAGCCCTTTGTCATTTCAGGCTAAATACTTATATGGGTACGGTTCTGGTGTCAGGTAGTTTGAGCGCCGAGAACGGCGAGAAGCACGGCTGATGGGTCCGTTGAATCGCAAGTGGGGATATTGAAGAGAAGAGCACAGACGCCCTCTGGAAGGCTGGAGCGGGATGAGGGAGATGAGTTTTGAGATGGCCATCTGAGCAAAAGGTAGTAGGCCCTTGTTGGACGCGCTACGGCGGGAAGAAAATGATACGCCAGTAGTACTGTAGTACACTCGCTGGTGGACAGTATGTGAAGAGAGGCAAGCATAAGAGACAGAAGCAAGGGTGTCCGAAGATGAGGTGGCAAGGCCTTTGCCCTGAGCACGTGACGGCTCCAGACCAGTTAGCGCTCACACTTTGCCGCTATTTCTTT
>QFEY01005859.1:0-43201 GCA_003316435.1 Russula virescens | reverse complement strand
CAAAACATCGCTGTTGAAGGAAGGCCAAAGTCGCGCTGGGGCACATTCTGGTGCGTTCCCATTCTGAATGAGAAATGGGAAGTAGCGATGACAGGTCTTGCGTAGATTATGGCACTCTCACGCTTCTTTTTCAAGATCATGTTGGCGGCCTCGAAGTTGAGAACCCGCACACAAAGCATTTTCAGCCTGCAAGGCCAATAGTATGTCCCGTCCGTCATCCGAGCAAATGCCCAGCTCATCCTCGCGTTTTCAAGCCTGGAACCATCGTCGTGAACTCCGGTGATCTCCTTGCCCGATGGAGTAACGACATTCTTCGTTCAACTCTCCATCGCGTGGTCGCACCCCCTACGGAGAGCGCGAATGCAGACGGGATGACTCCTCAGCGTCAGTCGATTGCTTTCTTCTGCAATCCTAATGGTGGTGCAAGGATTTCGTGTCTCCCGAGCTGTCACTGGCCAGGAAACGAGGCAAAGTATGGCCCTACCACGACAGAGGAATACATTGTTAGCAGGCTTTCGGATACATACAATTGATTGTTGATTTCAATACGGGACAGTGGGCGGTCTGGACGATGACAACGCTGCCATAACATATTCGGTAGTTTCCAAATCAGCACTTGATATATGAAGTACAGGCACCACAATTCACAAGCGTAAACCGATGGCGGCTTTTTTTGCCTTGAGGCCATCCAACAGCCATGCACTGCGTGCCGGTGTTCACCGTCGAAACTTGGCGAATCTCGCCTTTGTCCGTGTCCCCAGCCTTTCCACTTGGCCAGAATTAATCTTTGATTATATGGCAGGATACTCCGTCAGACCAGACGCTTCGGATTCCCCTGATCGACCTTAGCAAATACCAACATGCGAACTCGCTCTCGGAGAAGCGGAAGACGGCTGATGATATCGTGAATGGGTTCAAGGAGGTAGGATTCATTTATCTTGAAGGCCACGGCATCCCACCGAGGATTGTAGACGACGTGTTTAAGAAGGTCTGTGTCCTTGTCATGAGACACACCTGTTGTTGGAATAACCTTCGAAACAGAATGCAGAATTTTTTCGGTTGCCAACTGCTGTCAAAGTAGGGGACCTCCTGATCGCCTAAACGTTCTTAATGGATGTAAACAGCAACTGCTGTAGGATAAGCTTGCATGGGACGACCCCCGGTCTAATCGCGGCTACGTGAGGATGGGCCGGGAACGTGCCATATTACTATCCACGAATACTGCTGAGATAGCCGAAGTGCGCAACAAGGCAGTGGACACGAACTTTAAGGAATCTATGGAGATTGGTCGAGACTGGGATGAGACCTGGAGAAACCACTGGCCTCAAGAAAGCGACGTCCCTGGATTCAAGCAAACGATGGTGGATTTCTTTAAAGTAAACAAGCAGTTCACGTATAAGCACATCCGTTTCGCGACTCACAATCGTGAATATCAGACTTGCCATGAAACTCATTGCATCGTGATGCGCGCCATTGCCCTTGGTCTGAACCTGAACGAGATATTCTTCGAGGATAAAATCAACGAACAATATCATAACCTTCGATTACTATCCTATCCTGCTGTCAAGACATCTCTGTTGAAGGAAAGCCGTCGGGCTCGCGTCGGGCCACATACTGGTGTGTCCCCATTCTGAACATGGCAACGGGACGTAATAACAACAGGGAGGTCCGTAGATTTTGGCACTCTCACTCTCGTTTTCCAAGATAATGTTGGTGGGCTCGAGGTCGAGAACCCATATTCAAAACGTTTTCAGCATGCAAGGCCAATAGTATGCCTCATTGTTCGTCCGTGTAAACACCCAAACTCAACCTCGCATTTTTTTTTTTGAAATTAAAGCCTGGGACTATCGTTGTGAATACTGGTGACCTCCTTGTCCGATGGAGTAATGACGTTCTTCGTTCAACACGCCACCGCGTGGTCGCGCCTCCGAGTTCCACGGACTCGGAGAGCGCCAACGTAGATGAGATGACACCTCTCCGTCGATCGATCGCTTACTTCTGCAATCCTAACTTTGATGCGAAGATCTCGTGCCTCCCGAGTTGTCACTGGCCAGGAAACGAGGCAAAGTATGCCTCAATAACGACGGAAGAATACATTGTTAGCAGGCTTGCGGGTACATTCATCTGATTGTATATCCATTCTTTGCAATTTAACTTGAGACCTCACCTCAGCTTCTGCGCACGACAGTACAGTATATCACAGAACTGAGGTATCAAACCACTGTACTGTATGAAAGGTTTATGATGTAAAGGAAAATCTCTGCCTGCGAGACTCGGAGGCACTGATGTGCTCATATGCAAATGCGGGGAAACTGCATAGATATATAGGGAAGCAGACCTGTACGTTATGCTCCCTTTCCACGCACTTCATTGGTGAGTAATTGTAAATTGTGTTATTCTGATGTGGACGTTGTTGTCCCTGACAGGGTTGTCGTAGGTAATGCAACAAAGGGCAATTAAATGGCGATAATAGGGTGAGTCCAACGGACGACGTTACGAGGCAGATGACTATTCTAACAACAACTCACGCTGATAATAAAAGTGCGTCGCCTTTTATATGTAGGACAGAGTTGGTCATGTGATGCGACGCGTCGTTTGTTTATTCCCCGATTGGGTCGCGCGTCTTATCGAATTGGCCCCCAATCTGTCTCAGACCTTGCCTCGCCCCCTTCCATGATGAACACTTCCGACTCTGTCGACCCTATTGTCGCTGATGCCCTCGCCAGCCTCGATCTTCTGACTCCCAACGATATCCCAAACCTCGATGACTCTTGTCCAATATGTCTGCTGACCTTCCGGACCGTCCTCGACTCACGCGATGACAATATTGTAGAACTGGGGAAGGCTAATGCAGGCGTTGCAAGAGTGGGTGGTTGCGGACATTTGTTCTGTGCGGAAGAGTGAGTCTCTTGCGCACTCTAGCTCAAAGACGTTACCCACCGACCGCTCCCTGGCCAGCCTTTCGGAATGGATCAAGGGCCGGGTGCGCTTTCTCTGGCCTTCCCCCCACCCCTCGCCTCCAATCTGACACATACGTACAGCACGGCACCTGTCCAACATGTAGACACGAGTTCCATCCCGAGCTGCGCCCAGTGAACGAGGATGCCGAAGACGACGGCGACGGCGATTACATTCCCTCAGAATACGACCCAGATACGGACATTGACACGGATTACGAGGACGACTTTATGGACAGCGACGGCATTGACATAGAGATGGATGCTGATCACCCTCACTTTGTAGTCGACGACGAAGCGATGGAAGGGGAGGAACAAGAGTCGATAGCATCCTTGCGCGTTCATGACGGGTATCACGACCTGGAAGCCCAGTCGGTTTGTGGTAGTGAGGCCGCTTGGTGGGACGGGAGCGTCGACGGTGAGCAGGAATGGGGGCTCACGGATGGTGATTCGATGGCCACAAGTGAGGGTGAACTGTCGTTCGGCGGCCGCTTCCCAGGTAAGTCCCTCGTCACATGTCCCTGGACGTTGAGCGTTGAACTTGGCTCTGCATGATGTTTCGGACAGAAACAAATGTTCAGGTTAGACTCGATTCCGAAGGAGAGTATGCTATATATGAAGATGGCAACGAGCCAAAAACTTGACCTGAGGGTCCAAGATGGACTTGGACTTCACAGGCTGTTCCTTTCGTTCGAGTTTCGTAAACACTGTAAATCATCACTTGTATAGTCTTTACCAAGCTACAGATAGCGTGTTACGTACAATTCTACTCTCTAACTTTATCTTTCCCTACGAGAGTTAAAGCTGCATTCATGACGTCTAGGATAGAAGCGCGGACGCAGTTTTCCCTTCCCTGTCAGCCAACCATACTCCGACAAACTTGCCACTCCATCGGGTGTCCTTACCCCCACCCTTTAGCGCCTTGAACTGCCTTTTCAACTCTTCGCCGACTGCCTTTACGCGCTTTTCCTCGCCACCGAAGAGCATGATGATGGTTGTAGATGAAGACGTCTGAGAAGAAGGCGAAGAGGCGAGTAAGAGCGTGAATTGACGTGCTGTATCATCCTGTCTAGGAACCTGCGCTTCGAAAGCGAGGGTGACGGCCTGTAAGAACGCTCGTGCAGTCGGCGAGTCGTCCGTTCTATTGAGGCACTTGACCCATTCGCCCTCATTACCAGCGGCACGCCATTGCGCCATTTCGTCTGCGAGCTGACGGCCCAGCACGCCTGCGAGCTCCCGTTCGAGGTCATCGACGCGCTTCTCTCGCCGCTTGCTCTCCTCGACGGCGACAGCGACGCGCTCCGGCGTCTCGGGCGGCCCACACGAGAGGACGCCTGCTGTCCGCGTGAGCAGCGACTGCACACTGCCGAGGTGGTTGAGCAGACGCGGGCCAGCGAGGAAGTAATGCCGGGAGGACGTGGCGGAAGAGGAGGTCGGCGAAGGGAAGAGGAAGAGCTGCAGCGACGAGAGGGTCGGGAGGTGCGTACCGCAGCACGGCGTGCGGTCGACGCCATCTATGATCACCATGCGGTGCACGCCGCCGGAGTAGTCGCTTGGTAGTCCCCGCCCGAGTTCGCGAGAGGAGGAGGGTGGCACGGCGTCGTCGCCGCCGCCGGTGTCGATGCCGGCTTGGCTCGGTCGTAGCTCGTCGACTTCGACGTGGACACGCCGTCCCTCGAAGACGTAGCGGTTGACTTCGTCTTGGACTTGGTTTATTTCTGCGGCGGTGAGGGGTTGTGGGAGATCGACGTATGCGGGGGAAGGCCACGGCGTGAGCGACCACGTGAGGGTGGGAGTCTTGAGGGTGTTGTCGATGACAGATGAAAGGAGATGTTGTGCGGTGTGCATGCTCATCTGAGTGCGACGATGTGAGTGCGCGTACAGTGGGGTAGAAGGGAGGAAGGAAGGAACGGACATGATCGAGTCGTCTTTGGAAGCCTGCGTGGCCAAGTTCGAGATTGATCTCCTTGCCCGGTGTAAAGACATTGGGCACGTCGTCGATATCCTCAGCGGATTTGACGTAGTGGACAGCTACGCCACCGTGTCGCTTGACGAGTTCTACATCCCAGACGACACCATCTTCAGAAGTCAATATCCCGATATCGGTAGGCTGGCCTCCACCCTCGGGGAATAGAACGGTGTCGTGCAAGACAACCTGGAGGACAGGATGGGGGAAGATGGGGATAGAAGAGGCCTTTGCTTGCTTTGTGTGGCCACCTTTCTTACCGGATGATGGAGAAGGTTTGAGAAGAGTCGTGGAGACGATCGTGGTTTTCAAGGAACGAAGTAAAGGGTCACCTGGACGAAAAGGACGGTGAGCTGAGGCCCAGAGGATGGCGAGGATAATCGAGGGATATACGTTGACATGCTAAGAGGCCAACTGGGATAGCAATTGAAGAATCGGAGGGGAGACGCAGAGACGGCGAGATTATTTGATGGTAGTCTGAGGGTGTTTTTGTTATCGGGAGAACCAAAGCTGTGGCAGCCATATGCAAATGTCTAGGGATCAGAGCTATTAGGCACTCGCCTCCACAAATACCATTTATTGCCGTAACGCTGCGCCATTCCCATCAGCCCATCTTTCTCCGCAGGCTTGCTTCTCACCTACCTTTCATCGTCATCAGTGCGGCCTGTTCATCCCGCTAACATGCACATTAAATACGCAGCCATGTCACCCTGGGCTTCGACCGACTCCGAACAAGAGTTGATGGAAGGTTTGATGGATCGTGTCAGCGAAGAACTCGACGGACAAGCTGTCGCAGCGGCGCTAGACGTCGATGGTGAGTTTGGGGGCACGCAGGCTAGACAGAAGTTGGAGCGGAAGCTACTTCGTAAGCTCGATATCCGGATGTCCATCCTCGTGCTCATTTATATCCTCAACTGTGTCTGTCTCGCACTTGCTGTCCGGCTTCACGTTACTCACCTTCGTTCACAGATCGACCGGAGTAATGCATCGTGCGTGTTGTAATGACCACTTTTCGCTCACGCCTGATGAACTTCTTCAGTGCCGCTCGTCTGAAAGGTTTCGAGGCCGACCTGCATCTGAAAGGACAGGAATTCAATACTGTCCTGAGCATTTTCTATGTCGGTTACATCTTGATGCAGATACCTTCGTAAGTATGGCCGACAATCTCTATCTCTTCCACTAAAGGCCGTTCCAGGAATATGCTATTGAACCATATTGGAAGGCCCTCCCTATATCTCCCCACTTGCATGATGCTCTGGGGCACAATATCTTGCTTGACAGGTGAGCAGCTGACCCTTATCGCCTCCCCTCGTCTCACGTTCGCGAAGGCGCTGCCCGTAACTTTACGGATGCTCTCCTGGCCCGATTCTCCCTTGGACTCGTTGAGGCCGCATTTTTCCCTGGTGCTCTCTTCCTCCTATCACAGTGGTACAAGCGTTCGGAACTTGGTCTGCGTACTGCATTACTCTCGTGCGGCTTCCTCACTAGCAACGCATTTGGCTCGCTCATGGCTTCGGGAATCCTAGGCGGGATGCAAGGTAAACTGGGTCATGCATCATGGAGGTCTGGTCGCTCTCTCTCATGCCGAGCTTAAAAGTTATTTCTCACATAGTTTTCGCTTCAGATGGCTTTTCTTCATCGAAGGCATGCTGACGATCATGGTCGCCTTTATGTCGGTATTCGTACTTCCAGATTTTCCTCAGAACTCCCATCGATTCCTCTCCCCGGAAGAAATGCGGCTCGCCAAAGTCCGCATACAAGAAGATGTCGGCATTGGCGATGACGAGACCGAGGGTAAAGGATCTCGATTCCCTGGTCTGCTTGAAGCATTGGGCGACTGGCGTGTCTACTGGTTGGCGATCGCGCTTGCGATTCTGGACGTCTCGCTATCGTTCGGTGCATTCTTCCCAACACTCGCGGCAACACTTGGATACTCGCCTACCGTGACCTTACTGCTCTGTGCACCTCCGTGGGTTTTCGCTACCGTGGTGGCCTTCGCAGTCAGCAGGTGGGCAAAGCTCGGCGACTGATTGCTTTTCCGGGGTTAATTTTGTTCGCGCCACCGCCTTCCAGGCACTCGGACATGACGGGCGAACGATTTTTCCACATCGTCATTCCATTATCAATAGGAATGATTGGCTTCATAATAGCCATCTCGACGATGAAGCTCGCGGCGCGCTATGTTGCGCTGTATGTTGTCTCGTTCTATCACTCTTTGATGGACGCTTAAATTAGTTGATCAGCTTCTTGATGGTACAGTCATATGCGGGCTTCATATGTTTTTTGACTTGGACATCCAACACTTTCGCCCGCCCACCTTCGAAACGCGCCGTCGCGCTCGCATTTGTCAACGCATTTTCGCAGCTCGGAAACATCGTTGGCTCGTGGGTCGCATACGTTATTCTCGGGTGTTTCGGCTACTGACAGCGATTTTTCTTTTTCCCTTGAATCCGGACAGATACATGTGGCAAAGTTCCTGGGGACCGACCTATGCCCGCTCCTACGTGATTTGCATTTTGATGAGTGGGCTGTGCATCGCAATGTGCGCCTTATTCAGACAGATGCTTTCCCAAGAGAACAAGCGCTTGGAGAAGCACGAGATCACGTCGGGCAGGTCGAGAGGTTCAGGATACAGATATATGCTGTAGGGAGTATATGCCAATGCATGTTTACGGAATGGCACGCAGAGGGTGGGATCATCCAGGACAACATTCTGAACACCCTTGATGAACTTTGCTGCCAACTTGATAGCATTGAGATGAACAGCTTCGTGATACCAGAGGTCCTCGGTATCATCTAGTAAAATCTTCGGTGTGTCTAGAGTGTGAGGGCAAGGATCTGAAGCTGTGTTATCATGCACTGATATAGCACTCTCTGTTCAAGCTGCTGGATTTTGGCTCGTCCTAACTTCACTCGTTTTCTGGTTTTCTGGTTTTCTGGTTGATACCGGCGCGGTAGCACCTCAGGCTATGCTAAGTATACCAATATCTCCTATTGTCTCGCAAACATGCTCGCAATCATGATGCAACTGTAGTATCAAGTACACGTTAGCCCATGTCCTTTCTCCGCGGACTCGCTTCTTGCATAGCTTTCATCGTCACCTGTGTAGTCTGCTTATCTCATTCACATCCGCTGGCATGCGTATTAAATACGCAGCCATGTCACCCCGAGCTTCGACCGACTCTGAACAAGAGTGGGTGGAAGGATCGATGGACCGTGTCAGTGAAGAACTCGACGGGCAAGCAGCCGCAGCATCGCTAGACGTCGATGGTGAGTTTGGGGGCACGCAGGCTAGACAGAAGTTGGAGCGGAAGCTACTTCGTAAGCTCGATATCCGGATGTCCATCCTTGTGCTCATTTATATCCTCACCTATGTGCGTCTGTCTTGCCATTGCTGTCCGGCTTCACGTTACTCACGTTCGCTCACAGGTTGACCGGAATAGTCCATCGTAGGTGTTGTAATGACCACTTCCCAGCCACGGCTGATGAACTTCTTCAGTGCCGCTCGTCTGAAAGGTTTCGAGGCCGGCCTGCATCTGAAAGGACAGGAATTCAACACTGTCCTGAGCATTTTCTATGTTGGTTACATCTTGATGCAGATACCTTCGTAAGCATGGCCAATAATCTCCAACTCTCCCACTGAAGGCCATTCCAGGAATATGTCATTGAACCATATTGGAAGGCCCTCCCTATATCTCCCCCTTTGCATGATGCTCCGGGGCACAATATCTTGTTTGACAGGTGAGCAGCTGACCCTTATCGCCTCCCTCGACTCACGTCTCACGTTCATGCAGGTGTTGCTCGTAACTTTACGGATGCACTCCTGATTCGATTTTTCCTTGGGTTCGTTGACGCCGCATTTTACCCGGGTGCCCTCTTCCTCCTGTCACAGTGGTACAAGCGCTCGGAGCTTGGTCTTCGTACTGCGTTGCTCTCATGCGGCCTCCTCATCAGCAATGCATTTGGCTCACTTATGGCCTCGGGTATCCTAGGTGGAATGCAAGGCAAGCTGGGTCATGCATCATGGAGGTCCGGTCGCTCTTATGCGAAGCTTTAAAGTTCTTTCTCACTGATTTTTCGCTTCAGGTGGCTTTTCTTCATTGGAGGCATGCTGACGATCATAGTCGCCTTTATTTCGGTATTCCTACTTCCAGATTTTCCTCAGAATTCCCATCGATTCCTCTCTCCGGAAGAAATGCGGCTCGCCAAAGTCCGCATGCAAGAAGACATCGGCATCGGCGATGACGAGACCGAGGGTAAAGGATCTCGATTCCCTGGTCTGCTTGAAGCATTGGGCGACTGGCGTGTTTACTGGTTAGCGATCGCGCTTGCAAGTCTGATCGTTTCGCTATCGTTCAGTGCTTTCTTCCCAACACTCATGGCAACACTTGGATACTCGCCTACCGTGACCTTGCTGCTCTGTGCACCTCCGTGGGTTTTCGCTACTATGGTGGCTTTCGCAGTCAGCAAGTACGCAAAACCCGACCATCAGTTACTTCTCCGTGTTTAACTTTTTTCGTGCCACCGGCTTCCAGGCACTCAGACATGACGGGCGAACGATTTTTCCACATCACCATTCCATTGTTCATAGGAGTAATTGGCTTCATAATAGCCACCACGACGATGAAGTTTGTAGCGCGCTATGTCGCACTGTATGTTGTGTCGTTCTATCACTGTTTGATGGACACTTAAATCAGTTGATCAGCTTCTTAATGGCGCAGTCATATGCGAGCATCTTCTGTTTTTTGACCTGGACATCCAACACTTTCGCACACCCAATCTCGAAACGGGCGGTTGCACTCGCATTTGTCAACGCATTTTCGCATCTCGGAAACATCGCTGGCTCGTGGGTCACATACTTTATCACTGGGTGACAACAAATCATTTCCCCTTAAACTCGGACAGATACATGTGGCAAAGTTCCTGGGGACCGACCTATGCTCACTCCTATGTGATTTGCATTTCGATGAGTGGACTGTGCATCGCAATGTGCGCCTTCTTCAGACAGGTGCTTTCCCAAGATAACAAGCGCCTGGAGCAGCGCGAGATCACATCGGGCGGGTTGAGAGGTTCAGGATTCAGATATATGCTGTAGGGAGTATATGCCAATGCAAGTCTACGGAATGGCACGCAGAGAGTGGGATCATCCAGAGCAACATTCTGAACACCCTTGATGTACTTTCCTGTCAAGCTGATAGCATCGAGGTGAACAGCTTCGTGATATCAGAGGTCCTCGATATCATCTAGTGGAATCTCTGGTGTGTCTAGAGTGTGAGGGCAAGGATCTGAAGCTGTTTTATCATGTATTGATATGGTACTCTCCGGTTTGAACTGCTAGATTTGGATTCGTCCTGACTTCACTCGTTTTCTGGTTTTCTGGCTGATACTGGTGCGGTAGCCTCGCAAGCCAGGTGTGTAGAGTTCCACACTTAGCTAAGCAGAGGGGGGGGTGTTTGATGGTGACGGTGTTTAGAACGGAGTGTGGAAAGAGGAGGACTGGGTACGAGCCTCCTGGTGCGGTAGCACCTCAGGCTATAATATCGCTTAATTGTCTCGCAATCAAAAATATCAAAGAAGCATTGTCATCTGTGTGGTCTGCTTATCTCATTCACCTCGGCTGGCATGCGTATTAAATTGCAGCCATGTCACCCCGGGCTTCGACCGACTCTGAACAAGAGTTGGTAGAAGGCTTGATGGATCGTGTCAGCGAAGAACTCGACGGACAAGCAGCCGCAGCATCGCTAGACGTCGATGATGAGTTTGGGGGCACGCAGGCTAGACAGAAGTTGGAGCGGAAGCTACTTCGTAAGCTCGATACCCGGATGTCCATCCTCGTGCTCATTTATATCCTCAACTGTGTTTGTCTCGCACTTGCTGTCCGGCTTCACGTTACTCACATTCATTCACAGGTTGACCGGAGTAATGCATCGTGCGTGTTGTAATGACCACTCCTTGGTTTCGCCTGATGAACTTTCTCAGTGCTGCTCGTCTGAAAGGTTTCGAGGCCGACCTGCATCTGAAAGGACAGGAATTCAACACTGTCCTGAGCATTTTCTATGTTGGTTACATCTTGATGCAGATACCTTCGTAAGCATGGCCAACAATCTCCCATTTTCTCACTGAAGGCCATTCCAGGAATATGCTATTGAATCATATCGGAAGGCCCTCCTTATATCTCCCCACTTGCATGATGCTCTGGGGCGCAATATCTTGCTTGACAGGTGAGCAGCTGACCCTTATCGCCTCCCCTTGTCTTATGTTCGCGAAGGCGCTGCTCGTAACTTTACGGATGCTCTCCTGGCCCGATTCTTCCTTGGATTCGTTGAGGCCGCATTTTACCCCGGTGCCCTCTTCTTCCTATCACAGTGGTACAAGCGTTCGGAGCTCGGTCTTCGTACTGCATTACTCTCGTGCGGCTCCCTCATCAGCAATGCATTTGGCTCGCTCATGGCTTCGGGAATCCTAGGCGGAATGCAAGGCAAACTGGGTCATGCATCATGGAGGTCTGGTCGCTCTCTCTCATGCCAAGCTCAAAAGTCCTTACTCTCACACTTTTTCGCTTTAGGTGGCTTTTCTTCATAGAAGGCATGCTGACGATCATGGTTGCCTTTATTTCGATATTTGTACTTCTAGATTTTCCTCAGAACTCCCATCGATTCCTCTCCCCGGAAGAATTGCGGCTCGCCAAAGTCCGTATGCAAGAAGACATCGGCATCGGCGATGGTGAGACCGAGGGTAAAGGATCTCGATTCCCTGGTCTGCTTGAAGCATTGGGCGACTGGCGTGTTTACTGGTTAGCGATTGCGCTTGCGATTGCGGAGGTTTCGCTATCATTCGGTGCATTCTTCCCAACACTCGCGGCAACACTTGGATACTCGCCTACCGTGACATTGCTGCTCTGTGCACCTCCGTGGGTTTTCGCCACTGTGGTGACCTTCGCAGTCAGCAGGTAGGCAAAACTCGGCCATCGGGTACTTTTCCGGGTTTAACTTTTTTTCGCGCCACTGCCTTCCAGGCACTCGGACATGACGGGCGAACGATTTTTCCACATCATCGTTTCATTGTTCATAGGAATAATTGGCTTCATAATAGCCACCTCGACGATGAAGTTTGTAGCGCGATATGTTGCGCTGTATGTTGTGTCGTTCTATCACTCTTTGATGGACGCTTAAATTAGTTGATCAGCTTCTTAATGGCGCAGTCAAATGCGGGCATCTTCTGTTTTTTTACTTGGACATCCAACACTTTCGCTCGCCCAGTTTCGAAACGGGCGGTTGCACTCGCATTTATCAACGCATTTTCGCATCTAGGAAACATCGCTGGCTCGTGGGTCGCATACGTATCACCGGTTGTTTCAGTTACTGACGACAAATTTTCTTTTCTCCCCTTAAATTCGAACAGATACCTGTGGCAACGTTCCTGGGGACCGACCTATGCCCGCTCCTACGTGATTTGTATTTTGATGAGTGGGCTGTGCATCGCAATGTGCTCCTTGTTCAGACGGGTACTTTCCCAAGAGAACAAGCGCCTGGAGCAGCGCGAGATCACGTCGGGCAGGTCGAGAGGTTCAGGATTCAGATATATGCTGTAGGGAGTATATGCTAATGCAAGGTCAAGAGCTATATGCGTTCCGTCAGATCGAATCTACCAAGCTATTTTTTATGTGCCAAAAGTCGAGATTGGCAGCCATTCGAAGCCATGGTCAGTTTTGGTGTGGCTCGGATCGGTGCGAGAAGCCAAAAATCATTCCAGAATCGATTAATGATTCTCCCCAACGGCTTTTCCCTCTTCTCTTTCTACCAATACAGTACGCCCTTCCTCGGGCTATAATGGCTTTGTCCTGCTTCGCCCTTCTCTTCGTTCTTTCCCCGCTGGCCTCCACTGCGTCCGTCCTTCCAGCTCGTAAAAATGACTTACCCGGGGCCCTCCCAGACACTTGGTTCCACCCACCAGACCATCCTATTCATTCCCTATTCCGTAGACAAACCCAAACCAGCTTCGATACCCCGACAGCAGCTTGCGTCAATGAATTCCCACCACTGCCAGACCCGGTGGTCCCAATTGACCCATCAACGATGCCACAACAATGGAAAGACTACTTCAGCAGCCATTGCGAAGGGGGCATCCCCGACATTCCTCAGACAGCCACATCTTCTAGTGGTCCAAAGTACCCGAGGAACTATGATCCTACCTCGTCTCAAGTCTGCTCGGCGACGTATAAATCCTGCCGAATGGAGGGCGATATCTGGGATGCTCCGGACGGTTACATGGCGCTCGGTTTCGATGATGGCCCGTGGCTGGTAAGTAGATAATCTCCCAGAGAACGCTGCGTTTCAAGACCGAGCTTGGCTACTAATATTGTATGATCCTGAACCACATTCTCACACGCTTTTCTTCCTCGGCTTTCTTTTGAAGGGCTCGCCTACATTATATGATTTCCTTGGAAAAGAGGACGTAACAGCAACTCACTTCTTCATCGGCGCGCATATTCAAGCGAATCCAGATCTGTTTTTGACTGCATTCGACACACTGCAAGACGACATTGCCGTGCATACCTATACTCATCCCTACCTGACGTCGGTCCCGAACGACGTTGTCTTCGCGGAGTTGGCATACACGATGCAGATAATCTATAACTGCACCGGTGGGCGCGTTGCAAAATATTGGAGACCACCCTACGGTGATTCGGACCGGCGAGTCCAGGCTATCTCGAAATGCCTTGGCTTGACGGCCATTCTTTGGAATCATGAGTGAGTGCTGGCTTCCCAGTGAGCTACCATACCCTATTAAACCAGTCATCTGGCTTTGAATCTAGTTCTTATGATTGGAAGCTCACCAACAACCAAACAAGCCAGTCCAAAGTCAACACCGATATACAAAATGCGCTCGAGAGTAATTATATATTCCCGTTTGATTGCGGGCGTTACGCTTATATTGCATAACGAGGTCCTGACAAAACGACTGGTTTGATATTGTTGGAGCACGAGCTCACGGTTCAGTCCGTACAGGCGTTCATTGACAACTACCCTCTCATCGGCAAAAACGGCTGGAAGACCATTTCTGCTGCACAAATGAACGGAACTCTGTACCAGGGGACGATCGGGCCAGTCGCATCTGCTGTGGTTACCCCAGATAATGCCACACCCTCTCTGCTTTCAAACTCGGAGAGCCAGTCGACTACGAGCAGTGGGTCAAGTAGCACTTCTAGGCAAAGTATGTCGCCCGGTTTTAATGGAGTCAGCAGGACGACTTCCTCGGCGGTGCTCGCGCTGAGGGTGACGCTGTTCGCTGGTGTTGTTACCTGGCTGTCTTGAGTCGTCCTTTGCAAAGACTTCTGCGCCACTGGTATGCCCAGGGATCTTGGCTCGGTTGCGTTGGTTCTGGTCGCAGGTAACGACGTTGTTTCTCTCGATTTGAGGATGTTATTTTTGGGACTGTACCAGACACGAACTCTAATGATGGGTGATCTGTCACCCCCAGCGCCCTCCTACAATGTAATTTAAATCTGTGCATCAACGGACAGCTTGTTTACGTTCTAGAAAAGTGTTCACACGACCAGAATCCCGGCTCCGCTCAACAAGGTTGAATGTTGTCGGCATGACTAAACAAGACTAAGGATACTCCACTTCCACCTCTCCCACATGGTATCCCTGCCGACACTGACAAAGTTGGATATGCCAGGAAGGGTATCAGAGCCAAAAGGAGCAATGGTGGCAGAGCTGATGGCTACTAATACCTGGCCACTTTAAAACTGAAAACAACAAAGGAAATATCTGACATAATGGCGGTAAGGGGCGGCAAAAATCAAATACAGCCCTTTTTCGGAAAGCGTTGGCCTGCCAAATCAGTCACCAAGGCAAAGTGGCCCTTATGCGGCGGGCCGATCCGACATTCCTTTTGCGCCCTTTCTCCTGCGCATAGAGACCACCCCTTGTGACCAGCTATAGAATTGCGGCTTTGGTGAGCAAGAAGAAGGGCAAGAAATGAATGGGCGATGAAGAGGGCACGTAGCGGCAGGTCGGCAAGGGCTCCATTTGGTGTGGGCGCCAGGCACCGGTTATTTGGACATGTGTGAATGTCTAGCGTGGGTCCTTGACACCGCCGTTTTCCCTCATGGCTCGTTGGTTTGACACTGACGCTCGGCCTAACATGGACTTAAAAGGTGTCCTTCCAGTTGCTATGTCTCCTTGCGGACGCTCTCCCTGCCAGCTTGCTGCCCTACATGCTGTCTTTCTCCCCCCTCGCTGGTACCGCCCTTCTCGCACTCGTCCGTCTCCTCTCCTCCGTCTCGTCCATTCACGCTGCTGTCATTCCTCCTCACGATGACGATGCCCACGGTCACGTCTCTCAGGACCCTCTCCCCGATGCCTGGTATCACGACGACGATCATTTCGGTCATGCCCTCTTCAAGCGCCAGACTACGCCCACGATTGCCTTCGCAGATGTAGGCAGCCCGACGTGGTCTGCTGGGTATCCGGCTGGGTCGCCGGATTCGAACGCAATGCCTCAATCTTGGAAAGACGCCCTCTACAATGCAGTTCAAGCTGGCAAGATTCCCAACCTCTCGCAAGCAGTCCCAGGTGCAAACGGTGGGCCTGTATACCCTAATGGTCTCAACGGTGCTAGTCCCGAAATCTGCTCCTACACGTTCGGTTGTCGCTTGAACGATACCATATATGACGCGCCCCCGGGCGTCGTGGGAATCAGTTTCGACGATGGACCTCTTCCGGTACGTCGCCCTTTTCCACTTTCTACTACCACCGAGGTTGATCCTTCCGTCCGCGTCCACGTGCTATTTAGGCATCCGATGCCCTCTCAACGTTCTTGCAACAGAACCAAGTGAAGGCGACCCACTTCTACATCGGGAGCAATATCCTCATGAATTATAAAGAATTCACCACTGCCTTCCAGAATGATGACGATATCGCCGTGCATACTTGGACTCATCCTTATATGACCACATTATCCAATAATGACGTGGTTGCCCAGCTGGGTTGGACGCTCCAGATCATCTATAACTCCACCCAGGGCAGGCTCGCCCGTTATTGGCGCCCCCCTTATGGTGATACGGATGCTCGAGTGAGCGCGATTGCTAAGGAAGTGTTTGGCCTGACCTGTATCATCTGGAACCACGAGTATGTCCTCTGTTTGCTTGATTGCGTCTTTAGTATCCCAATCCCGTTTCAGCACTGGAGACTGGCAACTTGGCGTTCCGGGAGGCCCTACCCCCGACTCCATCCAGGCCAACATGCAACAGTGGATCTCAGGTACGTCCTTGTCTTCACAGTATCCCGCGCTTTCCTTAAATATATGCTCCAGGCTCTCAGACTCCTGGTCTCATGATCTTAGAGCACGAGCTCAGCCAAGGCGCAGTACAAGCCTTCATGACGGCCTTCCCACTCTTCAAGCAGTATAACTGGAAGCTCGAATCGGCGGCTGACATAGCCGGCAACGCATATCAGAACGCTAATGGCGATACGGACACACCTACAGTAGTTGCTCTCACGGCGGGCGGTCTTGGCGGTGCAGGGCTCATTGCTGCTACATCGAGTACTAGCACGCCCCCCGCTCCCACAAATACTTCAACGGCAAGTCACCCTAGCGGAACGGCGGGTAGTGGCGTCAAGAAGAATGGAGTGGCTCCAAGCTTGCGCTCGTCTTCCCTGGTTGGCACGTTGTCAGTGGCGCTAGCATTGGCCCTTTGCCTGATTTAGGCATCCTTCGCCTGTATCGGATGGACCTGTTCCTGGTCGGTCGCGTGGGTTGTTGGCGGTATCGTCTGGTCCCTTGTGCTCTTGCTTTTTTCCATGACAGCTTTTGTTATGCAATGATGCGCTCCTCGTACGTTCTGCTTACGGCACTACTAATGATCGTCCATTCTCCATCCTGGACTTCCGCTTATTGGACTTCTGGACACGAACTCTGGGCGCATTTGCATACTCATACCCTTTTCACACTTATTGGACACTCTTACTTATTCATCTTACTTGGTCGTTTGTGATACGCCGCGGTTATTGTGCGGACGATGGTTTGCTAATCTTTACCTATCATAGTAGACATAACAACATAAATGGGAGAATTCATTGGGAGGTTGACAGGTCACGTCATGCGGCGTCAACATACAAGTTCGGTGTTTTTGTGCCGTTCCCAAGTATCCAACCAGCCAATATAGTTGTGTGAACATGGTCGCGAATAGCGGGGTCATTCGACAGCGCCCAGGAACGAGTCGTTATGCATCAGCATCAAAAGAAGCTCAGCGCGCCCATATACAGGCAATAGGGTTCATGCTGTAGGTATATGCTACTGCGATGATCCGGTGCCCAATTATCGTCTTCAAATTTATTCGTGACTCATTTCGTTAGTAGAAGGTCCCTAGAGCACATACAAGAGGCTGTTCCAACTACTGTACGTCTTCGTGTCTGTTTCATAAAGATCGTAAATTCGATACGTGATGCACAGGGACAGGGAAGAGGGGATTAGGTGTGGGGTCATCCGGCGGAAGGACAGAAAAAGGGGGGAATGAATGGAGAGAAAAGAAGTTTGGCATGGGAATACAGCAGGCGGCGCGTACGGTAGCGGTCTGGTCAAAGGGCCAATGAACGAAAGCCAAACAAAAACAAAAACCCTATTCGGGATTGAATAGAAAAGATATGTTGGTTGAATGTCTGGGTAATTATTACGCCTGGGAAACACAAGACAAGACTCTAATTCCAAGGCAACGTACGTGAACCAGGGTGTCGGGGGTGGGACGAATGAGATGGAAACGAGTACCACTTCAGCCAACATGTTACCAGGCCTAGGGCTGGCCAATTAAGGGCCATTTGCGGCAACGGCAGGGATCACGATCGTGAAGGGGAGAGGTCTATGAAAGTATGTTTGGCCATTTGATTTTGAGGCCCTCTAGCCACCTCATGTACAACAGCTCGGCGATGGGCGACCGCTTGACTGGCGAGGCATCCGCAACGTTGTCCGCACCAGGGGCTACGCCCGTCGTGATTACGCCGGACGAGCCAGCGACATCCTCGACCACTTCGGTCACGACGAGCCCGCGGTTGGTCATCTCGCTCTTTCGAGTTACGCGTCTGTGGGGGAAGAGTCCTCTAGAACTTTGCACATGTTGCCGTACGGCTGCATTACTAATGGGAAACGCGGAAAGGGATCGGTGAACACCTGTGTCAAAAAAATTGGAAAAAAAAATAGTGCCGCCTACTCATTTAGTCCTGAGAGGATGTCAAGGATGACGTTGAAGGAAAGTTCAGGGTTGACGTCCCGGAGCTCCTGAAAGCCACGTGATAGCATGCTAAGCGATTCGATCTCGCGGGCGTCCATATCGTCCGTGATGGCCTGCCAGAGAGGGGTTGTTGACTCCGATCAGCACAACAGGCACGTTACAGCCCAACCCCTCCCCCCTGGGGGTCCGGATCAAACGGACAGAAACCCACCTTGTCAAGCGTTGGGAGGACAACCTCGTCCACAAGCGATCGACCCGCTTTTGCCGCTTCACTGGCCGCACGCCTGTGTGCCGAAGACTTGTCCTTCACGGGCGATGCCAGCGTCGGGGATGTCGGCACTGAGCCAGTACTGCTACCTTCCCGCCCATCCCGAGCTCGCATACTTCCCACGTATTCCGACGATAACCGCAGCGAACCCGTTGCGTCGATTTTCTTCACGGGGCGTATCGTATCAACCCCAGTTCCCAGGTCAGCCTCTCGCACGATGGTGCCGTTCGGGGCTGTACGCGCGGCGTACGATGACCGTCTGGGTGTCCGCACATATGCCGGCGGAGCGCCAAGGTCCGCGTTCGCGCTTGCATCTGCTGGACTTGGTGGACCCGTCGTGTGACCCGTTTCCGACGAAAGGACTTCCTCAATCGGTATTTGTCCATGTGGGGATCCTGATTGGGACCGTAAAACAACCGTGGGTCGCTGTCCCTGAATTTCTGGTCCAATTCCTCCCGGATTGGGGGGAATATCGCTTCCCTTTGTCGCAGCTGCCGTATCTAGAGACTCCCCATCCTCTGCTGTACCAAATAATGATGCGTCTTCCTCCTCTTCATCGGGTATCAACCCGGGTTGTGAAAGATCTCTTGCCATGTTACGGAACGATCCCATGGCGGCGGTGGATCTTATCGTTTCAAAGTTCCATTCACTCCTCAGGGTTCCATTGTCCCAAGATGCGATGCTATTGGGTTGAACTGTCTGACCACGTGCAGGTGTACGAGCGCGCCATTCCTGGTAACGCTCGATTAACTCGGTAAGATAAGATGTTTTGCGCGCGCCTCGAATGAAACGATGCTGAAGGAGCTCCTTTGCTGTTGGCCGCTGATAGGGGCGTCGACAAAACTCCTGGTCAGAACATGAGGAGGACCTACCTGTGTGGGGTCCTTCGTCAAACACTGTGAAATGAAATCCTTGAACGCCGCTGAAAAAGATCCCTCAAGCACAGGGGCCTTTGCTTTTGGGATCAAAAATAGGACGCGCATAGGGTGATACTCAGCGAGAGGTGGTTCTCCTTTGGCCAGTTCAATGGCGGTGATGCCCAAGCTCCACATATCCGCCTTTGCATCGTACCCAGCTTGCCTGATGACTTCAGGAGCCATCCAGAATGGCGTACCGACAAAGGTGTGGCGGAGCGTGTTTGTCAATTGAGCGGCAACGCCAAAGTCCGCAAGTTTGACTTTGCCTGATGCGGAAAGCAGAACGTTCGCGGCTTTGATGTCGCGGTGAATGGTGCCTTCTCCATGAAGATATTCAAGACCTTGAAGGAGTTCACGGCAAATGACGGCAATGTGCGCTTCCGAAAAGACGGCAGGTTTGAGGAGATCGAGACAAGAACCCCCAGCTAGATACTCCATGATGATCCAGAGCTTATAGTTGACGACAAAGGAGCCATAATAGCGAGTGACAAATTCAGACTCGTGCTGGGCCAAGTTGGCGATTTCCTGTTGTATTTCGGAAATATCGTCATCCGAGTCTTCGAGATCTGAGCACCAGGTTTCGTCAATGACAGGTGACAGAGAAACCTTGAAGCGAGGGACGCACCGATTTGTTTGACAGCAACAATCTGCTTCGTCTCATTGTGCATAGCTTTATACACGGTACCAAAACTCCCTGTTCCGAGCTTCTCCATGAGGGTATACTGACTAGCAGGATTACTGCTCGGCATTGGATAAGGTTCTCGGGGGCTTCGCTGCTTGGATTCGGGGGAGGATGGGGAATTCATGGCTTTGGACTGTGAAGAAACGGGAGTGTCAACGGACGGACGCTTCTTTAGACGTGAACCAGGCATGGTGAAAGGTGTGGGAGAAGAGGACTCGGCATGGAAAATAGGCACGATGGCGTGAGCTAAGGCGCATAAGAATTACCCACACGTGGGCGAGGGCGTGGGGTCATGGTAGATTATGGTAATCTGCAGTGCGCACAAACCGAATTTGACCCAATCGTTGCTACAAGCGGCGTAAAAAACCACGATATGGGGATAAACTCACCGTCAGAAGGTGCTGTTGCCTGAGGGGTGTTACTGCCTATGACGTGACCCCGAGTGGTGGGTAGAGTAGGGAGCCACTTGCCCGTGGGCTCAGTACAGTGGAGGGCTCGGCCCCATATCACCTCAACATGGCAAGTCTGATTACCTAAGGCGTAAAGTAGGCGTAAAATACAGTATGGCAGTATGATACAGTATTAGTGTCTCTAACAGTACACCATAATAAAAGTCATATACAATAAGCTCGAAAGTTTCAGGATTTCCCGGGGTTTTAAAATCCCCAGCCCCCTTTCTGACCTGTCATCCCATCTATGCGGTGCTGGAAAGTGGCCAAGAATTCGTCGTATCGATCAGACGAGTCGTAATGTCGTTGCTCTCGTGAATATTGCTGATTAGTGTACGCGTGCGATGACTTGCTTGGCATCCCATTGGTGGATGGGGCCAGCGGCTGTCCGTGGTGCGCAGTGTTTGGACTTGGATTATTCATGGCGGTACCCTTCGCCGATGCAGCGGGAGACCGGCGAACCATGGGCGCTCTAGACGCGAATCTGTACTCCGAAGGCTCCGCTACGGTATCGGCCATAACGGGAGCGACGACGGGTGCCAGCCAGGAAGGACTCATGGGCTTTGGAGATGTTCTGAATGCACCGCAGTACATTCCCATCTGTGGCGGTGTGCCGGCGCTCTACATACCAATGGGGTAAATCTGATGTGTGCGTAAAGAGGTCTCGACACTGGGCCGTACCTGCGACTTTTGATTGCTTTTAGGCATACGTTGCATATCGTAATGACTTTGTCAGATGACGATCGTAAGTTCGTGACGTTGAGAGTATAGGACGTAGATGGGTTGGAGGATGTATGATAGCAGCCTCTAGCTGGACTATCTGAGTGGTTTGGTAGGAGATATCGTTGGAGCGGTTGATGAGACTTGGGTTGCGTCCTAACCGTCGTCTTTTGTACCAAAACCTGGATCGGCAGTCTCGGTAAGCATCTTGATGGATGAGAGACCCAGTACAAAAGCTGTAAGCGTATTGGTCCACGCAACAGATCCGAGAATGAAGCCAAGCTCTAGACAAAGACCGGGGACGTCGAAGCAGCGGATCATCACAAGCAAGTGCGGTGTGGGTGGTGACAACGCACAGACATCGTCTTGACATCAATGAATACAACGTGAAACGTGCTTCACGCGCGCGTAAACACAATTGAGTGCGCGCACGCACAAGCGTGCGTAGTGATGGAACGGCCAAAGCTGGATTGGGAAATACGCCCCCAATTGATTGACAATGACGATGGCCAGGGCCATTATTCTCCTGGACGCATCGCATCGATGCTCTGATGATCGTCTAAAAAGTCAAAAAATCAATTAGTTGAAACGTATTGTTCCGTTGATGGGTGATCGAATAGTAATGGAACGGACTACGTGACTATCCCTCCGCATCGCGCTCTCCTGCTTTGATGTCTCGATGAATGATCCTGTAAGACCGTGGAGATGATCAACGACGACGCATTGCCCGTGGGTCCGGCATGAGTGTGCACTCTGCTCCGAGTGAGGATAAGTGTCAGCGGAGTTACGCGAATGGGTGCTCCAACGATGCCAGCAGACTTTGGTTGCGTCATGCCGCTGTTTCAACTTGGTTTCGTTTGCGTGCCTGACATCCACTGTGACTACTGACTGTATATCGTTGATCAGCCCTGGTCACCATCCCATCCGACATGTGCGCGTAGGTATACGTTGCTCCATCCCCTCCCCTCCGAGTCTCCCAACTACGCAACCACTTCACTTACCAACGTACCATACCATACTAGTTATGGTGCTCCTTGTTTGCGAGTCGTCCTCTCCATTCCGGCCTCACGAACAAGGCCGCATGGCATCTGCGGAATAAGTACCGCTTTGAGCGCTGCATTCTCTACCGTCCCAACAGAAATGAGATAGAATAGGATAATCGTGTATTCAGACCATAGAGAATGAGATAATGCAATGAGACAGCCATATTTTACATGATATGCCGAGTGAGTCTAATGGTCTCCGGAGTATTCGGAAATCATTTCAATGATACGAATCAGAGCGATAGCGAATCAAAACCAATAATGTGGAAGATCACGGTCGGAAAGTAGCGACTGACCTCTTCTTCGCGGGTTGATGGGCCTTGCGAGGGGAAGTAGGATATCCTAATGATGCGGGTGCGCCTTTGGTCGCACGAGGATTGACGGTGGTTCTCAGTGAGGTCTTCGTGACTACCGGCGGTCTAGCAACACGTGGATTTCTGTTGTTCGGGGCTGGCCTAGATTCCGAGGACTGGGATACGTTCCGTGGGTTGCGCATGGCAACTCGAGAGGTCACCATTGGTCTGGTTCCTTGCGTAGCAACTACTCGGCGTCTCTTCCGGGCGAGCAAGGCATCGTCTACTTGTAAACCACCTGCGTATTTAACGTCTTCGTCGTCCAATGTGTCCTCGGATACTGTGCCTCCACGTCGGGGTTGACGAGAAGCAGGTCGAGGAAGAGCAGTGAAGCGTCCTGTGCCTCTCGTCGGTCCCACCTTTCTCGGACTTCTGTACTCTGCGGCGCGTATACGGGGGCGGACGCCAATCTTGTAATTAGGAAAAGGCCTCTTCACTCCTGCAGAGCTCGAGGTACCTAACGAGCTGCTTCGGGAGGCTGTGAAGGTGGCCGTACGCAATGAGGAGGCGTGATGGTCCGTCGTTAAGCCCGTTGCCTCGCTATGCACAGATGATGCCACGGTAGCCTCGGTAACAATGGAGACGTTGGAAACTTCACGACCCATAGGCACAGCCCGGAGAATCCGTCGATGCTTGGGGGTCTGGAAAGTAACGTCGAATGAGTCCTCCTCACTTTCGTAGTCCTCCATGTCATCATCACCATCGCTTGAAGTTACGTAACGCGTTTCGTGGATTTGAACCCCGGAATTTTTCGTTTCGTCGCTCAAGTCACCGTCGGAGCCGGGGTTCAAGGGCTCACGCGGCGGCAGGAGCGACCGCCCAAAATCCGGCCGGCCTCCGTCGTTCTGGTCATTGTTTGCGACAGCTCCCGCAGTACCCTCCTCGTGGATGACGCCAAACTGGGAAGGATGAACAGGCTCTGGCATATTGACCTGGGTTGGATGCACAGGTGTTGGCGGATAAGCGGAAGGGAATGGGGGATATGTTGGCCAGTCATCAACAGCAGCGGAATCTATCTGAGGCATTGGCATTACCACTGGAGGGACATTTGCGAGGTAATTCGCTTGATCCTCATCAACGTCATCATGTGATGAGGGAGAAGGATGCCAGATCTCATGTCTCTTGGGCAACGCAGCTGGCGGTGCGTAAAATCGGGAATACAGGGTGTCCGAAGATTTCTTTGTCTCCCGGGATGTACCACGTGGATAAGGAATGTGTCCGTTGGCCATCCGAGCGTCCTGATGGCCGCGGTGATCCAAGCGCCCATTCGATGGAGTAGGCTGTTCATCTCCGTAACTCCTGACACTTTCAGAGTCCACCTCCGTCAGACTAGCCGGATCTTCATCGGTCGATCCGTACCACCATGAGGTGGCCGCACTGTAAGGAAGTGAAAGGAGCAAAAGTATGAAGTCGCCGAGGTTGTGAACAAAATTGAGGACCGCATCAAGGGTTGACACATAAGGTCTGAGGAGAGGTCGGATGACGTGGAGGTAAATAGGCTCAGCACTCTGGGAAAAACGATACGATCAACAGCGCTCAGGTGAAAAGAGAAATGGCACATACTCGGGCGCGAGTCAAGATAAGGAAAATAAGGGTGATTGATTTCAACTCGTCGTAGAAAGGAATGAAAATCCCGACTATTCTCTCCAAGAAGGATTCATAAAGAGCAAGGCAGCACTTAGGCGAGTCCCTTCGTCACTTTGTTCTGAGCTCCAGGGTCACACGACTTACCCAAATAATCCAGATAGCCATGCAACCCTTCATATCGCGCTTTCTCTGCGTGAGCGCCCGAACGCTTGGTTGTCCATTGTTTCTAGATGAAGGCGGTGGTAATTTGAGGGTTTTGAAGGTGATGAAGACGTTCTGGAACACAAGATAGCAGCGTAGAATGAGGACTACGATGCCCATAATGGAAAGGTTGGGGAGGAACTAGCGCCCCAATGGAGGAGGCGGTGTTCCACGAGTCGAGAGAGGATTCTGAAGTAGGGTCGGCTCGCCGGGGGGAGAGGGTTTTAAGGGAAAACGGAATGGGGGATGCCTCGTTGCAAAGTCGAACCAGCGTGTTCTTGGGCGCTGGGTGTGCACGTGCCCGCGTCCGTCCGAGTAAAACGGGTGTTGGTGGTGATCACTTTCAACTCCTCATCATCATGCCGAAAATCAAGACAAGTCGCACCAAGAAAGCCCCTGAAGGGTTCGAAGAGATTGAACCGGTTGGTACAGCATATTTCCCCAGTACTATTACCCTCACCCATGTACACCCATCCCAGATCCTTGACGACTATGGGAGAAAGATGCGCGACGCCGAAAATGAATCTCATGAAGGTAAACGCAAGTCAGAATCTCTTTGGCCTATCATGCGCATATCGCATGCCCGTTCAAGGTACATTTATGACCTCTACTACAAACGGGAGGCGATCAGCAGGGAGCTTTACGACTGGCTCTTGAAAGAGAAATATGCAGACGCAAAGTAAGTCCTTGACTTTTCACCTTGACCGGGTCGCCCTTAGTACTGTCACAAAGCTTGATTGCGAAATGGAAGAAAAGTGGATATGAAAAGCTTTGCTGTCTTCGCTGTATTCAAACAAAGGCGAGTATCCGCTAAATTGGCCTTCTGCACCCCCACTCAAACAACCCCTCAGGACATGAATTATCAGGGTTCGACATGCATTTGTCGCGTTCCCAAGGCACAGGTGCGGCCTGGAACGGTGGTGGAGTGTGTTCACTGCGGTTAGTTGTTCCCCCTTCTGGTCCTTTCGTAAATTGGTCTGATAATCGTGACGCAAGGCTGTCGTGGTTGCAGCTCGGATTCATGAAAGATGGACGTCATGGGTGGTCATGCCCTGCGAATGTGGCGCACAACCAGTCTAATATGACTATTATAATTGGCGATGCTGGTCCTGGCTGGGTCATTCTCTAACCCATCGTCATCAAGGATATTGTAACTTGTGGACGCTGGGCGTTAAAGCCTCGAATCGGAATCGGACATATATTAGACGAGGGCGATAGTCATGTACATATCCACGAAGTGCTACAATGGGGTTCTAAACCCCGAAGCGCACATAAATGTATCCGAAAAAAAGACTCGAATCGGAGAGGTCTGTATTCGTACCGAAGTATTGGATCCGGCCGCTTGGCCTTTTTTTGTCCATCGTCCCTGGCTTGGCCAATACGTACAGATCCTATTTGATGACGTAGGAGAGAACATTTGGACTGCAAGCAAGATAAATGGACTGTCCTCATTGGCGGTGACTATAATAAATACATTTAAGACACTCGCCCTCGACGAGTGGCGATATGAGAGCTTGATGAGCGGTGTTTATCTAGCGGGCCGTGCTGATCGATGAAGATGAGTTGATTTATATTTACGGCATGTGGAGTTACCCAGGCACCAATAATGTCTTGTGAACCCCTCTTCTTTAAGAAGGATGAAACACTCGACTTTGAACTGCCCGACCGTCCCCTTTCACCATGGGTCAATTCTCCAGGGATGTCCTCGAAGCCTCTAACCACCTCTTTCGCAGAGCTGCTCCTGAACAGGTGCCGTATATCTCAACCATTACGTTTCTTATTGATTCGAATTGGCGCTTCTAGGCTGGCATCTTCGCTGGCCTTAATCCTGCAACCTATAATGTTAATGATCCTTTCCCCTTGTGGGTAATCCAGACGGGTACGTCCAATGCTACCACGCACTATCCCTCATGAAGTCTTACGGTTTCACTTCACTAGTCATCATCATCGGATTCACTCAGTTACTGTCTCTCCTATTTGCTCGTATCCGTCAGCCCAGGGTCATTGCAGAGGTTATCGGTGGCGTCATTCTTGGTCCCACGGTCATGGGCCGCATTCCCAATTTCACCAATACCGTCTTCCCTCAAAGTTCCCTTCACGTCCTTAGTCTCACAAGTACATTTGGTCTCGTCTTCTTCCTATTCATTGTCGCCATCGAGGTGGATGCCAGCGTCGCCAAGAGGAATGCCAAGCCATCCCTCGCCATTTCCCTCGCTGGTCTCATCATACCCCTTGGTCTAGGCGCCGCAATAGCAGTACCTATCTATCACCATTTTGTCAATCCCAGCGTCAATTATGGCTATTTCATCCTGTTCGTCGCCGTCGCCGTCGGCATCACCGCATTTCCCGTCTTGTGTCGTATTCTCATAGAGGTCAAGCTCTTGGATACTACCGTCGGCATCCTTACTCTGTCTGCTGGCGTTGGCAATGACGTGGCTGGATGGATTCTATTAGCTCTGACTGTTGCCTTGGTCAATGCCTCCACCGGCCTTACCGCGCTCTATGTGCTGTTGACCGGTTTCGGCTTCACCCTTTTCCTCCTCTTCCCCGTGAAGTGGGCTTTCCGATGGCTAGCACGACGAACGGGCAGCTTGGACAAGGGCGAACCCACAGCATTCATGATGACAGTGACCCTGATCCTCGTTCTTATCTCTGCGTTCTTTACTGACGTTATCGGCATCCACCCCATTTTTGGTAAGTAGCTTATTGTCTTCTCCATTTTGGTACTCATCGGTGTCTTGCTAGGTGGCTTTCTCGCCGGGCTAATCATACCCAAAGATAATGGCTTTGCCATTTCCGTCGTTGAGAAGTTGGAAGATTTAGTCAGTCTAATCCTTATCCCTCAGGTAAAGTCCAATTCCTTAGCGGTTCCTACTCATTCTCACGTCCGCCTTGAATTTCATAAACAGTACTTTGCACTCTCTGGTCTCAGGACTAACCTTGGTCTTCTGAACAATGGTACCACCTGGGGTTATACAATCCTAATTTGCGTCGTCGCCTTTCTGGCCAAGTTTGTCCCATGTTCCATCGCTGCAAAGACGTTTGGCTTCACTTTGCGAGAGTCGAGTGCTGTTGGAGTGCTCATGGCTTGCAAAGGGTAGGTTTCTACGTATCTGCCGACCAAACTAGTGCTCACAACTTACGTTAGCCTCGTCGAACTTATCGTTCTCAATGTCGGCCTTCAGGCCAAGATCCTCGATCAGCGGGTCTTCTCCATGTTTGTTATGCAGGCCCTGGTGTTGACGTTTATAACGACTCCCCTCACCATCCTTATCTATCCCGCACGTTATCGCGTTCACCATGACACAGCATTGGAGAAAGCGTATATTCCCGGTACCGAAGGAGCAGCCACCTCTGATGAGTTCATGCGTTCCAAGTTCACAGTCGTGCTCGATGGCATGGAGCAACTCGCCTCTGCAATGACTCTCACCCAACTTCTTCAACCCTTTTCCACCAGGCTGAACGTGGCCAAAGAGTCTTTCCATGAAAAGGCTGCCCAACCCGAAAGCTCCGTTGCTCCTTACCACCCTAACAAGCGCACCATCTCTGTAGATGCTCTCCGTCTTTTGGAGTTGACAGAGCGTACATCTGCTGTACTGAAGTCGCAATCTGCTGACACACTGATTCGCGTTGACCCTGTCTTGTCTGTTTTTCGGACGTTCGGACGCCTCAATTGCTTTTCAATGTCTGCTTTTCTTTCGATTATCAACCATGATGGATTCTCAGCCCAGGTCATCGAACACGTTCGTGAAAGAGGCTCTCAATTGGTCGTTATACCTTGGACGCTGGCTTCTCATATGTCGGACGCTTCGACTAGCCATCACACAGGACACTCCTATGGTCCATTCGACTCGCTTTTCTTCAAGTCATCGGGAAATGATGAGGCCGCTTCACTCCTCCTGCACTCGCAATTTGTCCGCAGAGTTTTTGCGAACAGCCCGTCAGACGTCGCTCTGTTCATCGATCGTGGACTGTCAACTGACTCAAGTTCTACTATATATCCTCATATCTTTCTCCCTTACTTCGGCGGGCCGGACGATCGTCTCGCCCTATCCTTCGTAATCCAGTTATGCATGCATGGAGCAATCAGCGCAACTGTTGTCCGTATCCGCCTGCTCGAGACCGATGGGAAGGAGTCAATGGTTTCTGTGGGCGACAAGACCGTGCCTAGCAGTGATGTGAGTTATTCTGTCCATCACTTATGGCCAGTCACTGACGCAAGGGGCAGGGTGTCGCTTTCCCTGGTACGGTGTACTCCCAGCTAGGAACACAAAGTCGCATGCAATCGGACACCGCTGATAATATTCTATGGGACCGAATCACGTCTTCGAATTCGTCCATCAGTGCTGAAGTTCGCACAGCCGCGTCGCGCATCTCCTTCCAAAACGAAGCGGCTGTCCAACCTCTTCATAGAATGTTGGAATTGGCCAGCGGTGAAGCCTCTCGGACGTCCAAACCCCTTTTAGTGGTCGTCGGACGCTCAAGACGGATGGCTATCGATTCTCACAAGCGCGAACTTCACCGATTAGTTACCGATCGCGGCGCCTCGTTGCCCTCGGAGGTCTCAAACACGTTTGGCGACGTCGCGTCCGCATTCGTCGTGGCGGGCGGGAACGCAAGCTTGGTTGTGATGCAGGCAACATTGTCATAAGAGCTTCCTTATGTTTGGATGTAGTCTTTGTTTGTACAAATTTTGATATCTTTGATAATTTAAGATGGTTGTTCTCGAAATGGAAAGCAGTCTTTGTCGTGCTGACAGTCGACCATATCCTTTTAACACCTTGTAATGACTCCGTCCCGTTCAGTTTGCCTTTCTCCCCATAATCAACCCTCGAAGCCTCGTTGGTGCTGGTTACCAACGTACTCTATATCCCTCTCGACAAATTCAACACTTACCACTTTTCATTCCCATGACCAGTGACAATTGTAGCGACTGCGGCCTCGGCCATCACCTTCATATACGGGAAGATGGCATTTACGAATGTCCAGGTGACACCTCCACTTCTGTACATGCTTCTGCTTCGCAAGACACATCCCCGGAATACGCAGACTCGGTCATGCAGAGCGAATCGACAGATCCTCTAGATCTTATACGTGCTCATGAAGAGCAACTACCACATCAACACTACGTTGCCTTGCGCGGCTTGGCTCAGCCCGAGGGTGCAGTGGTACCCTTGAGACGATCCGCTCGCCTAGAGAATCGATGGCGTACCCGAGAAGACACGGGACCATACCCTCAGGCCCAAACAAGACGGTCGTCCACAAGGATGTCCGAAGACCCCGTTCCGTCCTCTCGCCCTCGATATGTATCCTTGCAAAACTGTCGTCGCTCTCATGGTCGCTCGTACGAGAACGAAGCCTTATTCTCAATGCAGAATAATCTACTCCGTCGCAAAAGCCTGCAACCACAAGCCCTGGATAGCATAATGTTACCGACGCCGAATCATTCACCCCGTCGCAAAAGCCTACAACCGCACGTCCGTAACCGCATGGTTCCTGTAGAGGATATGGAGCCTATCCCAGGATTCCGGCCTTTCACAGAACTCGACCCTGGACAGTTGCCGGATCCAGTCACTGTTCGCGAGCCCATAAAAGACATACCAAAACCGCCTTTCGAGTTCATTTGGAAACCGAGCGTCGTGGTTCCCGAAGTCGGTGGTATGCGCGTCCGCGTGGGGCAATTCGAGAGAATAGGAAATCCTACTAGAGACACTACGCAAGTTGCAAGTTCTATTACTACACATGAAGGCGATACTTGCTCTCAAAGTTCTGGTTCGGAAAGTTATTTTACTGCCGAGGGCTGGTCCTCTTCAACCTCTACCCCCGAACCTCGTCCTTCAGGCTATGCAAGGCCCAGGGTTGACACATCCCAATATACTGTCCCCCCTCCTCCAACTTTCCCCGGGCCGCCGCTGCCCGAATTCGTACAAGGCTCGTCCAAATCGACGTTGCCCTTGCGGCAACAATCTCTTGTCCATGACGCCAGTGGCACGAATTTCTCGTCTTGGCAGAATGAATTTCCTGAGTCCCAGGCCATAGCACAACATTATGCTGCGGTTCAGAATCAGAAGAAGGGCGTTACCCTCCCGCAACTGACCCTTTCACCTCGTGACGCAGTGGCACCAATGCCCTCAGCCCCTACCTTCACCGGAAGTTCTGAGATGACTTCGCGCAACGTTACGCCTTTACAAGGCCCCTTCACGCCCACGACCACACCCACAGCGCCACAACCTCCCCCAGTCGAACTGCTTCATGCATCAGCGAAACGTCCCCCACGCAGGCCATCAATGCCAGGGACTCTACCGGGCACCACCGTCGTATCGAGTACGCCCGAACGGGCCGAAACGGAGCCAGCGGTGGACAATGTGGAAGACTGGGCGACGCGCCAGCCATGGGAGTACATCCATCGCGTGCTGACGACCTCGACTAGCCCTCTCGTCATGTTCCTCAAGACACCGACGGGGGACATACCCGCTGCGGCGCAGGATGCCCTGGGCGCGGATCTGCACCTGCAGAAGATGCTCATCGAGAACGAGCACTGGCTCCTCATCGGCGCGCGTGACATCAACCTGTATGAGTTTGGCGCCAGGTTCCAGGCGCGTGCCGCTACGCAGGACAAGTACATGTTTCGATTCGGAAACTTGAATTGGGGCGCGGACGTCAATCAGATCGAGGACGAAATATACAAGGCGGTGACGGAGAGCTCGAGACGAGGCAGGGGGTTGCCTGCAGCGCTGCCTGCGCAGTTTATGGCCGGGATGCTGGGTGGTCTCGTAGTTTGGTATGGGCTTTCTCTGATGTAGGCTAATTGTTGGGTTGCCCACCATACGTTGCCCTGTACGTTCATATCGTAAACTCTCGTTGCTCACGCTCTATTTCTTGTTGTCCTAAACAGTTTTCTGTGTCCTACATTCCTTAATTGTCTATAGCATATGGTAATATACAATACAAAAAGTTACGATGTGACATGCAAGTGTCAATCTGCTCAAATACACGTCCCTACCCATCAATTTGGCTACAAAATAATACACCGATCAATTTGACGACACTTGCGATCTGGGGGTTTAGAGTTTAGAGAACACCACCCCGCTGGGAGGGTTAGGGCTGAGATAGCGTGGCAAGAGACAAAATCAAATACTGCAGGTCGAGGCAAGTCATTAAGGTGTGATGCATGTGGTGAGACGTAAAATGTGTAAAGTGATTTGCCATGAAAGAGAAGCGGAGCGCTTGTACTATTCAAATCGTACCAATGTTATCGAAAATTTTTGCGAGGCGGCAAGATAAGGGACTCACCTCGACGTAAAAGCAACACGTAATAGATCCCCGTGCTAGACGGCCCAGTCCTCCATACCGCCGCCGAAGCCTCCGCGGCTGCCAAGCCCCCTCGCTATGCGCGCCTCGATGCGATCCTCTGCTCGACCGAGAGACAAATTTCGTGGGTATGTGGGTCCCAACAATAGCCTCGCCCACCACCCCTTCTCACCGTCATCGTCGCTTTCGTCGCTATCGTCTTCCATCATACCAACCCTAGATTTACCCTTGCCCTTGCCCTTGTCCCTGCCAGCTCCACTCCGTCTCTTCCCCCTTCTCGTGCTTCTCTTCTCGAACCCCCGCCCTGAACCTCCACCCCGCTCGCTTCCGTAAGGCTCAGGTAATTCGGCGAAAGAGATGCGTTTTGGGGTCGAACGAGCACTCGATCCTGAGCTGCCCCCCGCACCCGTGCTGCGACTGGGAGCGAGAAATCCATCCGGTGACATAGGACTTTGTGGGGTGCGCGAGCCGCTCTTGAGCGCAGATGGCCGCGGTTCTCGACTGGGCGATCCAGAGTGCATGTGCACCGGTTTGGTGAATAGACGTGAGACGCTCGCGGTCGCAGTGGATGTCCCCAGCGTTGGGGCAGGTAAAGGTGTTCGAGGAAGGAACGAAGGACGACGACGGGGCACGCGACCCTCGGTTTGTGCACGCGACATGGGTAGTGCGTTCGGTTGGTCGTCCAAGATTTTTCGCAAGGCTTGAAGGCTAAGAACGGGGTTTGGATGGGGGTCTGATGAAGGGTTGGATGATGAAGATGTGGAAGAGAGTGATGAAAGAGAGGGATCTTCAACGGGCGGAGTTAATGTACGCGTCGGAAGCACGAGGGAAGGAGGTACGAGGGGTGGCGTTGATGAGCGCTTGCCTGTACGAGAGCGAATGGGACTGGAACCCGGGGTGCGCGTGCGCGATGAGGCCACGGTGGTTGATCCACGTGACAAACGCGCGGACGTGTTTGTTGAATCTCTAGAACAGTGCTCGGACCGGGAGGTAGACGATGGGTGCGAGGCAGTAGAGCTCGTAGACGAGCGCCGTGTCAAGAAAGAAGAAAGTAGCGTGTATGCCATGTTTGAAGGCTCAGCTAGTGTGGATTGGGGTAGAGAAGGAGAGGGACGTGTAGGTGGGGGTGATGAGGGTATTGTAGACGGTAGGTGAGCAGATGCTGATGAACGAAGGCCGAGTGTAGACGGGAGAAGAATCGTGTCTGGGTCAGCGTTAGACTCGACATACTGGGTGACGGCTCGTGGGGCTGGCGAGATGAGGCGACTACGAGGCCAGTTTGAAAGGCGGAGGTGTGGTTCATCCAGGCCAGTCGCTTCTGCACTAATGTAACGCAGGTCAGCGGACGAATGATTGCGATGTCGAGGACGGGCACGTTGCTGTAAAGGGGAGGGGCCAATCGGGAGACTCCTGCTTATAGGGTCGTCATGATTGGAAAGGCTAAGGCCAAGAGCATCTGGCCGCGACTCGGATTCAACGGCAAAATTCTCCGAGATAGCTGCGAGGTCGTCCAACCAGTTCTCATGGACACCTGAATTGACACCTATTCGCGAAGACAGGTTACGCGCCCTCACCTCCAACGAGCTCTCGACGACCGGTGTGTCCACTGCGAGGACGGCGGAGAGTGATGAGTGCGTGCTGATGGAGGATTGGAGAAGCGCATTGGACATTTCGAGGGCATGGACGCTGCGTGCGAGCAATGAGTCTAGGTACGGATCCGTGGGGGCGGACACGGTCGGAGAGGTGTGGCGGCGTCTCCGATGTAGGTGCAGCCGACGGGAACGGGGCGAGGCGAGCGGAAGAAGCGTGTCGTCGGATGAGGAAGGATCAGTGTCGGCGTCGGCTTCGTTGGCGCTCTCTGGATAGTCCGGTGGACGGTCGTCAGGGCAATTTTCAGTTCGTGGGTAGACTGGGAGGGTGGCTGTAGTGTCGGTAGAGAGGCGAGTGACCGAGAAACGTTTTTTGTGAGAACGATTACGAAAGTGAGATGTTGGAGATGGAATGGAGGGTGTAGGCTTGACGTCCATGACGGGGGAGCGGATAAAGGTGTCGAGTTGTCCGAACTCGGATGGCAGTGCTGCTGGCAGGACCGGCTCGGAAAGGACAAGTCTGGTCTGCAAATAAACTCTGGTGGTATCTCTATTATCTCTTATCTGCTGCTTGTACTACAACTACCACAACAATACTGTATTGTACCTCAAACGCGTACACGCACCATCGCCGTGCGACTATTCACTTCACTCTCAATAATATCAAACGAACCCGCGATCCTCTCCAGCTTGCGCTTGGCCAACACCATGAATCCGTACTGCACTGCTGCATAATACAACGGCCCTGTCCAAAGGAACGACCGCGTATACTTGGCTCCGACTTTCTCATAGTCACCTAATTCGAGCGTCAGTTCCTTGTCTAGTATTCCCACGATCGTTTTGATAAAACTTCGAACTTTCACACATACCGTTGAGCGCCGCTCTCATATCAAGCCACGTTTTTGTCACGTCGGTCAAAATAGCGTCTACGCCCCACCTCACCGCCTGATGAAACACGTCTCAGCGCTCCTGTTATCGACGAACGTGTGCAAGCTGACAGGCTCACCTCCATCATCTGAGCTGGTTCATTCACGGTCCATACCATAAGCTGCTTCCCGGCCTTCTTGCATTCATTCCGGAATCTGACGTGTTACAGCATCAGGGGGCCACTGCCAGCACCGAGGTCCAATAATACTGACTTTTCACCGTCCACAGTTGCCAGACCAGGGAACCACATCGAGAACGCGTCGCAGTCCTTCCAGAAGTACTTTCTTGCAATGTCTGGCGCAGCGCCAATATGCGACCTCTTGCAATATGGGAGGTGCAGCTTGGCTGCGCTTAAGAAACGTGGGTGCCAGAGTCCGAGAATGATGCGCGGCGCTAGCTTGGTCTCCCATTCGGGGTACGAGGTGATAATTCCGCTCATCAGGGTGAAAACGCGCTCAGGATCGTTGTACACCTTTACGTCAACGTTGAACTTAACGTGTTGATTTTCTGGCTACTCATGGAATGCTTTGTAAGTGGATGATGAAGATGTGTCCGATGATGTCTGCACTGACTTTCATCATCAGATCAAGCGTCGCCACAAATGTTGGGATGGGTTGCTTGGGCTCCTTGACGGTTCGGACATGCTCCATGCCATCACTTCCATACCAATTCCGCTCTCGAATCAGACCTATAAAAGGAAAATCACAGCCGTCAAATACGGACTTTACTCGAGGACAATTGGCATACCCTTTGAGTCTGTGGTCCGTTCCAAACCTACCATAAGGGGATGTCTCAGCTCAAGAACGCCATTGTTTTTGCGGCGGAACTTACTTGGGTCATGGAACATCACGACGACGTTGTCCAGAGAGACGTGGACGTCTGCCGAAGCGGTTACGGGACATAGACGGTTTGAACACGGTACGAAATACCGCTCTCAATCCCCTCGGCGCCATCGCGAATAGCGGCTTCGAAGCTTTCCAGAGTATTCTCTGGAAATGCTGCAGAAGCCTGTAGGACAGCGTTAGGAGACCTGGAAGATGTCTAGGGGCGCAGCCATAGCTTACACCGCGGTGACCCCAGCACTCTAGCATAGAAGGTATGCAATCAGCGCAAGTCGGGACATGAAGTACAAAATGGGGTCACCTGGCAACACTCGATTGCTGATCTTGGTTGAAGACATCTCTAGGCAAGGCAAAGAAGGGTATGTGGATAAATTTTTCTGTCTACTGACGTAATTAGGTGAAGGAGGAGAGTAGGTGGGGCAAGCTGGGTGACACGGGGTGAAGTAGGCGAGAGTGGTGGTGGATTTATACACCGGGTGGGAGGAACTCATAACCAACTTGGTCCAGGCGAGTGAGTTTCCTGACAGAGCAAGCCCTGTGCGTCTTACGTATCATCAACGTGGATCGTCCTCGAACGTTGGTGGATGTAAGAGTCGCCAAGCACCAATGAGATCGCACACGCGATGAGGAGTTGTGCGCAGTTGTTCGTATTGCCGTTTTTGCGGACCCCGCGGAGACCAAAGTCTGATCTTCTCCACTTTCGGTCCCATCCGGCTGCATCGGCACGTTTATCGACAAACTGTAACGATAAAATTCAACTAACACGTAGACATGCAGTGTTCCCTGTGCCTGAGGCAGCCTGTGACCCCCTACCCTGCGCCTCGCCGTGAAATTTTTAGCAAAACTTGGTTACATCCGGCTCCTTAATTCTTTGGATGACACTATTTTGGACTCGTCTACAATCACGAGAGTGTGAGCATGGCCAGTCAGATGAGCCGGCGAATTGGATTTGACTTAATTGCTATATAATAGAGGAGATCCGAACGCAGATGCGGACATCCCAAAAGATGATCTGGACTGCGTCGCATGGTACGGTCATAGTTTCCTTAAACACTGTCGGGCAACTCTGGCTCCTATACGACAAATCGGAAATTACGATCACAATAAACCACGGTCGTAATACCCGTTGCTGATTCAGTCATACCCCATTTGCGGCGTACAGACCAGAACCAGAACCACGAATCTGTCGGCATAGCTGCCGGGTCATACTCCGAGGGGAGCGCAATGGTTTGGTCATGGGTAGCTTACATTCCAGTTTCCAGGAACAAACACCGTGAACCCCAACCACGCGGGTCTCTACCAACCGTTTCTACAATACCAGGTCTCGACGGCCTCGGATGAACGCAAAAAAATAAAATAACACGCGGTGTAATTGGAGACACCCTACTAGTAACTAATGCCAGGGGTTCCGACAAATTGAAAGTGGTTCTTGTTATCGCTGGCATCCAAGAGCAGTGATAAGGTGCGAAACGATGTCCGGATACAGCCGATTGCGTTGATTTTGATTTCAAATAATCTAGGACGTTAATCATACTGACCCGCTATTCTCCGACGAATGTGCGATCTTCCCAGAAAGGACGGTCGTTTTGCCAGTGCGAGGTGGCTTGGGTGCTGGTTCGCTGTACTCGAAAACATGCTGTACGTGGTATCGATCGAACAAAGTGGTCATATCCAGGTGGAGATGGCGGAGCGCAGTTTCTGAGCCTCCGGTAAAGACATGTACAGTCCCCAAAACCTTATGGAGGAAAGTGGTATCGTAGTTTCAGAAAGGGGAAAACATAGAGAAAGCAGGACGAGCGAGAGACCCGATATATGATGACAGCTTATTTATTCTAATCGACGTGATCTCTTTCGTCTACCGAGGTCGTCCAACCAATACCATCCCTTCTTCTTCCTCGGTGTCGTTTTCACTCCGTCGGACACTGCCTTCGGAAGTCACTTCCGAGTGTGGCGTCGCTGGTCTCTCCTCTGGGGTATCCCGGGGCTGCGGTACCTCCACATCTCCAATGGAAGGAACGGGGGTTGATTCCTTTGGAGTCGAGGAAGCCACAGCTAGGGTCTCCTTCTCCATTTGCGACATGGAGAAGGTAGGTGAGGTGGTGGCTGGAGGTGGTGGCGCGTTCGGATCCGATATCTCGCGCAGCGCCTGAAGCATCTGCTCGTGAACGTGGTTGGCAAGATCGCCAACATCTGCGGCCGTTAAACCTTCAGTTGGAACGGGTGGCAGTACTGATCGTTGAAATCAGTCAGATGACCTGGGAAAACGCGCGAAGATATATAAGCGCACCTCGAACTTTGAAAGTGCCAGAGTCGCAGTGACCCTGGTGGTAGAGGTTCCAATAATTCTCGGCAATTACAGGGACAAGCGGGATGCCAGCCTGAATCGCAAGGTGGAAGGCGCCCTTCTTGAATGGACGTATGTCATGATACGGCCTCGAGGTACGGGTTCCTTCCGGGAAAACCCATATCGAGGTGCGATCCTTTTTCATTTCTTCTCCAGCAGTCTGGAGCGAGCGCACGGCCAGCGCATTATTGCCTCGATCTATGAACACGGCGCCTGAGGCTTGCATGAATTGGCCCAGAAACGGCACATATTTGAGCGACTTTTTGGCCATTATGCGGGTCCCCACCTGAAGCACGCTATCCGTACGATCAGGCCACAAAAAAAATTAAGACATAGCTCGCGGCGCACCTTCCAAGAAAAAGGACGTCGAGCATGCTTTGGTGATTGCCAACAAGCACACACGGGCGTACTTGGAGATACTCCTCGCCTTCGACCACGATCTGTATGCCGGACAGTCTGCTGAATATGGCGTAGAAGGTGCGGGCGACGACATAGTTGACATCATGTCGCCTTCCTAGGAGGGAAAGGGGAAGCGCCGTACAAAATCCTAGGGTAGAACAAAAGCTGAGGCTGAATACGTAGTAAACGTTGCGGATGTAATATCTGGCGAGAGGCGACGTCTGTGAGAGGCGATGGAGGAGATAGGCCGGAAGGCCAAAGTAGGCCACGGGCTTCAGGATGAGGGCAATGAAAGACATCCTCTGGGACTTGATCGGTACGTTGAACAGAGCCACTCTGGGGGCCGAACTGGCCATGTTGCACTCTTCATGTGTCTGACTGGCCGCGTGGCCCTCATTCCTCATTTGGTCTCCTGTCACTTCCCCGCCCACCGCACCGCACAGCGCGCTCTCCTCTCATGGCTCTCAATTGTGAGTAATTAAGACACTCGACTCTTATTATTATTGGCATCTAATCATTCCATATAGCAAGGACACCATCATACCTTCAGCCCACTGCGTCAACCGCACAGAGAGCGGCGAGCTCTGCACCTGCCAAGCGCGCGCGACCTGCCAGACGCGACGCGCCTCCATCTCGTGCTCCCTCGTCTTTGGGTGATGACCCATCGTCCAAAGGGGAACGTAAACCGTCCGCGTCAAAGTCTCGCGTTGTAAGTAGAGACGGAGTGACATGTCGCACAGATTCTGTGTCCACTCACCTTCTTTCTTTAAAGACGGAGGAACCCACTACACCGTCTCACACTCCCCACCCCGAAGGGCCTTCCGCACCGCAACAACCAACTCATGACACCCTTCAAGTCGCGGCTCAGGTGCAATCGTGGCTCTTTATGCAGTCAAATCTACAAGACTGCCTGTCCATCGTTCAAAAGGGTGCACAGGTTCATTATCTCATAGGTTTTCCCGTTCCATTATCGCTGACTTTCGTAGGACAGCCATAATACCGTCGCAGAGACGATATCCAACGACTCTAGTCTCGGAGGTAATACCTCTCGACTAGAGGCGGAGAAACTTGTTGCCTTCTTGGATGGTCTTGCAGATGTATGCCCTTTCGTCCGATCCCAGCGTTATTCCTGTCAAACTCATGTGAGGTGTCTGTGGTATAGGCTGATCCAGATTCCCCACCGGTTCGATTCACACATCGATTTCTAGAGCACGAAAAGTCGTGGCTCGAACTGCAATCCGAGTTGTCGCACTTCTTTGCTCGCCTATCGCAAACACCCACCGATTCGCTGCTAGAAGAAGGGCAAAATCTTAAAGGCAAGGGGTTGTTAACATGCCTGTATTTGATGTCCTCAATATTTGTCTAGTTCGCCTCAACGAAGAGGCGTCGAGGATAAAGTCCCTTCTCACAGAAGCTGATCCGTGGAGGAATGAGCTCGACAGCTCTCTACATACCTTGGCACAACTATATCCCGTTCTCCTCGCAAGGTCTGACAACGCATCGATAGCGTCAGATGCAATAGATTGTTCTCTCGATAATATACGGGCTATGCGCTGTCTGAGAACATAAACGCCATCGTTTCGATCTCCTGGTTGTAAGCTGAATCCTAACCCGAACTCAGCCTCAAGCGTGATGACATTGGACACCTGGAACTGAGGCACTCGTACGTGTAGACAAACATATATGAGTCTTCATGCCGATCATCCGTAATTTGGGACTTGGTGACTATTTGTCCGACTTGTCCAACCCCTTTATTACACATCGGGCTCTTACTCCCGGCTCACTTTATCGTGAATGTTCGTCGACATTATCTTCATACGACCCATATATGACCCGTACGTCCCTTCACATTAATGAGATCTCATTCCCAGCCAGCTCCCTCTCTGGTAAGTGTCATGGACACCTTTTGGTGAGTAAGATGCTGGAAGGCAGACGACGTGTGGACTGACAGACACGTGACCAAAGATACTGGCCGTGTACGAATGTGGACAACAGTCTGCCTTACTGTACGCATTCCCCAACGTTTTGTTACTTCCCCCATTTTTCAGATTAAGTTTGCCATTCGTGTAGTAAATGGTACACATAGTACATTACTCGCTACTGCTGAATAATAGCGCTGAATAATTAAGTTCTCCGGAACCACTCCCGCACTAGTACTCTCTCGCTCGTCCACTCCTGCACTCTTTCGGTCCTTCGATATAAGACCGCTCGGGCCGCGCTCTGTAGCACCTGGCCCCTTTCGTTTTTAATCTTGTACTGCATTCTCTTGTTACTTTTTCTAACCCGAGGGAGGCGTGTTGTAGCTGTCATATATCTGTAGTTGTGGATTACTCGGCATCTTGTTGGTAATGTCATTACCTGCTAAGTCATTCTTACGTTGGCAACTTGGCATTAAGGCGATATAGGCCCCTGACTTAGCACACTGCTTCTGGCTTTCGCTTTGGTGTATGTTCGCCATGTTCCCGCCACTGAGAACAGTGGCCATAATCCTTGCTAGAGGTTATGGCCCCTGGTGTGGTTGTTATACCACTACCAATGTATTTAGTGGTGATATCAACATCTATTCCAAGGCCCATAACCTGTAACTGGAATTATGGATTGTCCTACGTATCAATGCATGTGAGCAAGATGTACCTGTAGGTCTGCAACAGATAGCTCCCCTGTAGAAATATGGCACTGGAGAGAACCAAATTGCAAAACATTGAATTGACCAGATATTTAACAGTTCCCATATCATCCATAATAAATACCCAATGCGATGCCAATGCGTAGGTATGATCTAGTCTTCTGACTCCAGATCTCCAAGCGTCGCTGGAGCCTACATAAACCAGACTCACTGGCACCCTTCCCGTTATTCCATTGTTCATGCCCAGTGAAAAGTCGCTATTATGAGATCAATCCCAATCACAGTGAATATTACTATATCATTTCATATATATTGAAGTGATTTAATTGCACCTCGATTGAGCAACATATTATGAAATATATTGGTAGAGCGGAGAGTGGACACGAGATGTTGATCTCTTATCAGGCTAAGTCACGCATATGTACACATTTGGGTACGGATTACAATTTTTATACCCGTGGCCCCCCAGCCATCTCTCTTCCTTCTCTGTGGTGGTCAACTTAGCTTGTTTTGGCCGGCTACAAGGGACCTCTGCCTGGCTTTGCCTCTTGTTTCTATCTCCCTCAATCCTGGTCTTACAGTACGTGCCACCAAGACTCTGCTCACTCATCTAACTTACTGTTACTTTCTTTCATGCAGCATCATTTTCCTTCCTTCATGACATTGTCTTTGCAATGTATGCGTTGCTATTCCTAAATCGACAGAGGAGCACCAGTGGCAGGGCTACCTTCTTATCCCCAGAACAACACCTCTTCTTCTCCTCCACAGACGGTGGGTCCCAGTATGACTCTGGCCACCTGCGTAGAGAAGACCTTTCAGATTTTGATAGTGTGGTGACCCCCATCTCCGGAGCGGAAAAAATATGTCTGGGCTCACCGGCATGGCAAACACCTGCAGCCTGCAGGGGCTTGACCGATGAGGGTGACAACCGCTACCTTCACCTGGGTGATGTAGAGTGTACTCTGCGTTTTCTGCTCGCATCGAATCTCCACATGCACTTTCAGAACAGAGTTGGGGCTGGCTCGCATGCCATCCTGCCTAACTTGGACCGCCTTCTCCCTTTTCCTCGGGATTTTGAGTCGAAGATAGCCCTCCAATTCTGCCACCCCCGAAAGTGTGCGCAGCATTCACGCCCTCACTACCACTGCCCCACCCCCTCTTTCATTATCCCTCATCAAGTCCCTCCTGCCTCGCAACAGCCAATTCTAGCTCCGTGATCGCCTCACTCAAATATCTTGCCTTTTCTGAGAGAGCGTGGTGGACCTGTACCCATGCAAGGTCCTTCGCTTTCAGAGAGTCTCTGGTGGGCCAGAGCAAGCTTCCGAGGCACAGGCAGTAGATTAGGTACGAGTGTATATTGGTTCGTAGAATTGACTATACTGACATTTTATCTGCTTTTGGGATCGCTCCCCCCTGCCTCTTGCTACATCCGTTCACCCAACCAACTCGCCCCCGACACCTGCATACCATGTGAGATTGAGATAGTGGTACACCTTTGCATTCACATATATCCATGTATATTCGAAGCTGACCTAACTGCAGGTTGCGGCATTCCACCCATCAACATTCGGAGAACACTCGAAGCTGTATTTCGACTACAAGAGCGCATATACCCAAAGCAAACAGTGTCGATCGTGTTGCCCTTCCTGGCTGATGGTGTCCTCGCCCTTGGCGGAACAAAGGCTGAGGGGATCTTTTGCGTGCCGGGCAACTCTGATATTGTAGCCGCACCCAAGATGCGGCTTGACTGTGGGGCATACACGCTCGAGGGTGTCAATGACCCGCATATACCCACCTCGCTGTTCAAACTCAGGCCGCAGGAACTGGTCGACCTGCTCATCTCATCGGAGATGCACAACGACTGCATTGTGTTTGCAAACGATGCAGATGCATGCTGTGCCGCAGTCGAGCGGTCGCCAACTGCCAAACGCCACATCGTGTTATTTGTTATCAACTTCTTACAGCTATTCCTTGACGAGTGTGTGCTGGCCATTACGAAAATGACAAGCGTGAACATTGCCTTGGTCATGGCACCGAACCTGCTACAATGCGGGTCCGACTCTATGGCTGTCATATTCAACAATGCGCAGTGAGTATTCGTTCGTTCCCCTACTCCTTTTTGCTGACTGTCGGTATCTTGATACAGGTACAAACAGGCGTTCGTCCACAATCTCTTGTTGCACCTCAAGTGTGGTGAGACCGACCCCCAATATGCACCCTCACATGGCCATGGTGCCATCCCTTCTGCTGCTCCGCCTCGCATGTTCTGATCACGGAACCGTCATGTGCACCCTTAATACTCCCCTAACTGTCTCAGTCTACTCGCTTCTCTCTATCTTTCTGCTTCTTCCTGCTCTCTGATTACTGTCGCTGTTGTTTGGAATCCTTTCTATCATGCTGTCATGCTTTTTGTTTTGATTCCTTGTACTGTGCCGCAGTCGAGCGCCATGTATGTAAACTGATGATTTGATGTATACAATGTTATATGAGTAATGAAAGATCACTTGAAATACATTCTGATCACATTATATCAACCGAGTGACAAGAAAATATCTGGCGCGATAAGGGTATTACACGCGTGATATGATAATAGGGCATCTGTGATACGAAATGATAATCGTCACAGAATAGACCCACTTTTCGCATCAGATCACACCAGATCACACACGTGATGGGAATTGATATTAAGTGATCTCAAAATAGCGACTTCTCACTGGGGTTCATGGATAGACCTCGATTCTCCTTTTTTTTTGTTAGCTAGGTTTTGAAAATTCGTACACGTACACAAT